>VXBT01004123.1:349754-422076 GCA_013400235.1 Oriolus oriolus
GCTGCCGCACCCGGGCCGGCGGCGCTGCCCGTGCTGGGGTCGGGCCGCGCGGGCCGGGCCGGGCCGGGCGAACACCCCCGGGGATCCCGCTGGCTGCGGGCCGCCCACCCCCTCCGCTGCTCCCCGCGGCGGGCGCGGGGAAGGTGAAGCTCTCCTTGCACGGCGCCAGGCGGGGAAGGGCAGGGCTGGGGTTTGCGAGGGATGACGACACTGGCTCGGTTCCTGTAGGAGGGGAGAGCTCCCTGCTCGGGGAAGTTTAGTGACCCACTCGGTGGTGGTGAAGGCTTTGGTTTGGGGAGGGGAGGAAAAGAACATGGGGATGGAGTCCTAAACTTGAGCAGCTGGGATTTTCCGCCCGCCTTTGAAATCTCGGCGCCCCGGATGGTGGCAGGTAACGATGCTGATTTGGTGGGAGGAGGTGTTTCTACGGGGGAGAGTGAGGGTTTAGACAGCTCAGGGCCTCCTGAGTACTGGTAATGACCCAGCTCAGTCAAGCTTCTTGGTCTTGCCCTTGCTGCCTTCTATCTTGACTTTCCCTTTTTTGGCCTGTAGGAAGAATCTCCTCATCTCCCAGACTGAAACGTCTGTGTGAGAGACAGACATCTCTTTATGTGCGTTGAGGCTACCTGGTTAGGGAAGAACAGGATGTGTACAGTGTCTGCCTGGCTTGCTGTATCTGTCTTTCTCAGCTGTCTCTGCCTGGAGTGACTCAGAAGCCGATAGATTCAGTCTTCTGAGCCGTCATCCTTTTGCCTGAGCAGTAAAGGAAGCCAGAAAGATGCAAGTAACATACGCTGTCCTTTGCAAACTGAACAGTTTGAAAACGAAATGCAGTCTTGCAGTTTTAAACGCTTGGATTACTTGATTAAAATCTTAGATTAGCTAGGATAATTTAAAACTATTACACCACTGCTCACGTTTCTTGTACCTGTTTGTGTAAGTTTGATCATTTGACCCAGACTGGGGTAAGAAATGAGCCTTGGATGTGCCAGGCACTTTTGCTTCTGTTGTGCTCCACGACTTCCTGCTTAAAAGGCTGCCATGAAATTGTTTTCTCTTGCTGTTGGGGAGTGGGTGAGGGATTCCCTTCTGCTAATTTGGATTTAATGCCAGCATCTGCTCAGCTCTTCTTTAAAGATGAAAACCCTTCCCCTGCTTTTAAAAGTCAAAACAATAGTAGTGCATTATTGTAATAGCCATAGTGAAGGCTATGTTATGTAAGCAACTGAGTTTTCACTCTGATTTTAGTGCAGCAAAAGGATCATTCTCATATGCCTGTGATGAGACCAGTGGAAAAGCACCACTTTGTTGCTTTTTTGGGCAGGGTGGGCACACATGACATTATGACTTTTATTTCTGCTTAAAAGTGAGCAGTAACTAAAAGAGTTTGCCAGCTGTGTTTCAGATGGTCAAAACTTGTTAATTGCATTATTTACTATTAAGATTATTAGCACCAAGGGCTAATGTGCTGGCTGTTTTATACCTGTACCTGCCTGAAATTATATTTTGACGAACTGGCAATTTGCCTTCAAAGATAGTAGTTATATTCTGCCAATTATGACTGAATCAGCTGAAGCAGGAGCACGGATTAGCATAAGGAGCATGTCTGTTTGGCACAGTGCAGCATCATTTTAGAGATCCCTGATCTCTGATACACCACAGCTTCAGTGTGGTAGGCAGGAGAGGTGTGCAGGTGCCACCTTGCCAAGGCTGTCCTGTGCTCAAGTGCTCCAAACTCCCTCTGGGAAGTAGTTTACAAATCTGGATCAAATTTTTCTTTTTAATGCCTTTGAAATACCATCATAATAAAATGGCTTTTTGACTGTGGTCTAGATCGTTGTGATCTATGAATGTTTTTAAACAGTGCCTTCAGAAGATACCTAGATGATTTATTTTTCTAGTGGGTAGATGTCTGCTTTCTTTTCTTGTGACGAGCCACTTGAATGTCGGTCTGAAAATCAGTGAACCTGTTATTTTTACCAGGTGACACGTTTGGATGATTTAGTGTCAGGCATGAGAAGTTTTGTTCTCATGGTCCGTCTGTGGAGCATATGGGCACCTTTTCCTGCTCTAGAGCTGAGTGAGCTACGTGCTTAAAGATGTCCATATGTCAGTTCTGTACTTCCCTGATTGTGGTTAAAATGAGCCTGAAGGTGACTATGAATTGAATGAGTAGCCTATAAATGCAGGCCAAGAAAATTCTGTGCTTATTGCAGGAATTGGGTGAAATGCTTAGCAGTGCTGCTAGTCAAAAGTTGCCTGTGCTTGTACAAATCTGTTGTAATACAAAGTAGCTAAAAGGTAGCTTTCTATTTCTGGGTTGGTTCCTGCTTTTCTTGGTGTAGCAGCTCCTAGAAAAACTGCACCTTCTCATACAATAAGCCAGGAGGACAGTAGATGCAGATTGAAGGTGGGGTTTGTTGTTGTTTTTTGTTGTCGTTGTTGTTTTGGTTTTTTTATATATTTTTTAAACACTCATATAAAGTAATACATGAGTGCCTTTTTGGTTCTTGGAATCTCTGCTTTTTAAAAAAATACTAGGATTTAATGCCTTTCTTGTGGCTTGAGACCTGGAGTAAAGTGTTTAATGCTTGAATTTAAGACTGGTGTGTGAGATTAGCAACTTCTTTGTAACATGGGATTTAATTCAAACTCTGTCAATAATCCCCAGAACTTCAAGAGGTGACACTGTTCTTTTCAACTTAACCCAGTTACTGATTTTTGACTTAATGTAATGGTGACTTATTCCCAGGAGATGAAGAGGAAGAAGTAGGAAATAAAACAGTGATGTAACTGCTGAGATAAACCGAGCTAACTATTCTGTGATGGAATAGAATGCTGTATGTAGTATGAATGTTACCTGGCTGGTTGGCTCACTGGGGTTGAGAAGAATAACCTGGAGTTGACAGTAAAACAGCTGCTGTGTTCTGGGGTTGGTTTGTAGTCTCCATAGTCCAATTTGTCACGAGACTTGCATGTTGTTCCTTTATGTGTTATCCTTTAAGGTGCCTTGCTTAGGGGAGGTGAATAATCCAAATTTCTCTAATGGTGTTGGTTTAGAATCTGCCTTAGTGAGTGCTCCTTGGAGTGTGACGGATTCTGCTTGAGCCACTGGTGCACTTGCTTGGAGTCCTGTGGATCTTGGTGGACAGGATGTGTCAATATTTGGGGAGGTTCCCAGCCCTAATTAGTAAATAGGGGTAGAACTATGGCTATTGTAACACTGCACAGTAATAAGCTCCAAGGCAAAAAAAAAAAAAAAGTCTCTCAGGCTTTGAGTAAGGTGGTTTGGTTCAAATCCTTAGAATATGCAAATATTTAAAAACTGTTCTGGCTTATGCAAGGTATTGTAAATATTTTGATACTATTGGAAACCTGTATCTTGAACTGTTTGGCTTTGAGCCAGCGCATTGTTAACCCTTTTTGCTTGTGTGGAGCTCTGCTTTAAGAGCTAATTCCAAGGCATCTACAGACCAAAAATTTTAAACAACCTTCTTTGCCTATTATCACATGCCCTAGAGCAGTGAGTGACAAACCAGACTACAGTACAACAGCAGAAATGGTGGGAGTGAGAACTCTGTATAATATTATTAAATATTTCTTTGAAAGAGATTTACTGAAATTAAAAAGGCTGGATTTTATGTAATCTTTTGATTATAAATTTGCAGATGTAACATAGTATACACCCTGAAAATGGGTGCCACTCAGCCTTTAAGTGACACTGTGAACTCAGAGGAGTTCACAAGTATGTTCTAAGTATCTTCTTATGCCTGTTGTGATTAATGTGTCATGGAATCCTGATGTACTTGCAAGCTCTTAGCTTTTGATATAAAGTAATAAGTTTGTGACTACTAAAACTGGCTGACCTTGGTGTTACTGTACTGTTCATCATGAAGTCTCTCATTGCAGAAGTGTGATATTCTTTCTGCCTTATTTTGTTGTGTCTTTTTGCATGAGTAGCACAAATAGGGCTCATAAATCTGACTTTCATGTATGATTGTACATTAATCTCTCCCACATACCGGGCAAATGTATTGCTACCTGGTGATTGTAGCAACAAAATGTCTATGTTGACTGGGCTCTGAAAAGACTGGCAGAGTTTTTGTGCCTGGCATCTCACAGCCAGGGTTTTGGGTTACAAAACTGACTTGCACACAACTTCTTGCCTGGCACAGTAATAGTAGCTGAATATTGAAATAAGGATTTTTTTTGTTGTTGTTCTCAATAGCAGATGCACAGCCATACTTGATTAATTTTAAAATAATATGACAAAGAATATAATAAGCTGAGGCTTTTTTCTAATTTCTGACTTAATAGGTTAAATAAAAGGTGCAGGGTGAATATGCTTAATGTGCCCTTTTTAAAAGGGGTAATGTGAAGTACAGATTTCAATAAATAATCTGCCATGAGTCATAGGACAAACTGGACATGATTTTGGTTTGACTTACGCCTCTCATCCTCTCCCTTAACTGAGACTTTCTTGGCAATTTGACAGATACCTACCTCCCTGCTGAGTGGAACAATGCTGCTTTCTTTTTGGGAGAACTGATAAATGGGTAATAAACAGGTATAGATCTGAACTCTCTGTATTTAATGGAACTGCATGTATACAACATTAACTTGTAGGTGTGCTTACTTCCACAGTCCTTGAATAATATTCTTAAAAACATTTGTTCCAAAGTCTTCAGGTTCTCTCTGTCCCTTCATAGTTAGAGATAAAAGCTTCAAAACTCTGGTTTTTTTCATTTACCTGAAATAATCTAACCACTCAAAGTCATCTGATATCTCGTCAACAAACAATGGTGCTTAACTTGTAGGAGCTGCTGAACAGCTTTCTTTAAGCTCTAGAGAGAATCCATTTGAAGGAAATTATTCTTAAGTTCTTGCTGTGTTGAGTGAGGTTATGGTTCCATTCCAAAATGTGAACATGCTGTTTTACATAGGAGAAACTGGGTAACCATTTCCTTTACACAAATTTTCTGTAGTTTTTGTGTGTTAGAGAGCTTCATATGAAGAATGCTGTCAGTCTAGTGTCATTCAGATACAGAGAGAAATAAATTGAGTGGTTAGCTCTTTCCCTTTTGGGCAATTAAATTCTTAGAAACTGTTACACCCACACCTGGGAGTATTGCCATCTCACTGATTGTTATTTTAGGGCTCTGAGAGTTGAGGTTTTTGTTGGTTTTGAAAGCTGGTGCACCTCAAAGTAGTAACAACCAGCACATATGGATAAAGTATGGTCAGCCAATGACTTTTGATTCATAGTGCCACTTCCCAAAGCACACTTGCATGCTGTCCTAAGCAAACAGAGTCCTAAATGGAAAGTTAAGTGAAAAAGAAGTTTTATTCTGTTACTGTGTCATTGATGGCCTATGGTGAGATGACCATGGTTGGATGCCAGGTGCCTACCAAGCAACTCTATCACTCTCCTCAACTGGGCAGGGCAGGGAAACCGTAACAAAAGACTCACAAGTTGAGATAAGGACAGGGAGAGATCACACCCCAGTTACTATCATGGGCAAAATATACTCGATTCAGGGAAATTAATTTAACTTATTGCCAATCAAGTCAGAGTAAGGTAGTGAGAAATAAACCCAAATCTTAAAACACTTTTGGCCAACCCTTCCCTTTTTCACAGGCTCAGCTTCACTCCTGATTTTTCTCTTACTTCTGCCCCCTGAGTGGCACAGGGTGACAAGGAATGGGGGTTGCAGTCAGTTCCTCACACGTTTATCTCAGCTGCAATTTGCTCCTCACACTATTTCTCTGCTCCAGCATGGGATTCCTCCCACAGGAGATGGCTCTGCACAAACTTCTCCAACACAAGTCCTTCCCTCAGGCTGCAGTTCTTCACAAACTGCTCCGGTGTGGGTCCTTTCCAAGGGGTTAATCCTTCAGGAACAGCCTGCTCCAGCGTGGGTCCCCCACAGGGTCACAAGTCCTGCCAGCAAACCTGCTCCAGCCCGGGCTCCTCTCTCTATGGGGTCACAGGTCCTGCCAGGAGCCTGCTCCAGCCTGGGGTTCCCATGGGGTCACAGTCTCTCTTGGGCTTTCATGGCTGCACCTTGGGGTCTTCCGTGGGGTGCAAATTTGGCTGTATCCTCAGGAGCATGTGTTGGAGATGGCTTTAAGAAATAGGCAGTTTTGGTATGTGGATCATGCATTAGCGTTCTGTAGACATTTAATGATATTATCATTTGATGAAACAGATTTTAATTGCTGCTGCTCTTAAAATGTTTAAGTAGGTTGATTATCCAATTGCTAACAGAATGCAGAAGAAATGCAAAAGAATGATTAATAGATTTTAATCCAGGAAAGAGCCATTTATAATTGTAACCTTTTCTGAAAAAGACCATCCATTGGACTTGTGTGAATGAATCCCTGTTGGAATTTGATATAGCCACAAAGAAAACTTCCCATTTTGAAAAAATGGATGTAGAGTCTACTACAACCCTGTTAGGTGCCCAGTTATCTAATTAGTCTTGCTGTCTCTAACAGGGTAATCTCTCTGATGTATAGTCAGATAATATGTACTTCGAGCTGCCTACCTAACAGCACTTTGTTTATATCCTACAAATCATTGAGCACGTTCAACTGAGTGTTCTGCTCCATTTCAGAATTTCTCAGACTTGATGCTTAAAATATTAGTTCATGTTTATGAGATAGGGAAATTAAACTTTGTCTTGGTACAATCCAATGTGATTTGCAAAGTAGGATCTTTAGGTTGTGCTCATTTCAGCAAACAGTCTAGATAGGTTTATCAGCACTGGTTTTGGTCTTATTTAGTATTTCTTCAGGCTTTTTAAAAAATTGTCTGGGCAGTAGATCAGTCATGATTCCTGATCTGTTCCCAGGTCACCAGTAATAATGGTAAATAGCTCAGCAGTAGCTTGGTGAGCACATCCCGTTTTGTAATATTTTTTGACTCTGTCTTTTCAGGGCTTAAAATAAACATAACATCACACTGAGCTTGTATTATTCTGTATCTTGATCAGAATACCTTGTGAAAGCAATTTCAGTGCTGTGTTGAAACTTAGGTCCTCAGCATAGTCACCATCACTCAGGATGGTGTCCTCATAAAAAGAAGGTGATGCTAAGGATTTGGTTGTGTTGTATTTTCCTTTTTACTATGTAATAATAATTATCAACTTAGTATGCTCAGATGGAATCTTACTTCTTCTATTTTAATTGACTTGTCCTGGTTCTGGCCAGGACAGGGTTAATTTTTGCAGCAAAACCAGGACCTGGAGGTTATTCTGTACCACCTCAGGTCATTTTCCAGGGATGGGGGAAAGGCTCTTTTCAGGAGTGTGAAGGAGGGGTGCCTTGGGCATTGTCAGGGTTTTTCTGCTTGCTGAGCGTGCTAGAACATCCCAAATTATATTTTAAAATCCTTGAACAAGAGCTGGTTTGGGCTTCTAAGTCCTTTTCATTTCTAGTTTGAGGGCTAATAATCATATCACTCAAATAAGATTATTTGTCAGCATTTATAGATCTTCTGCCTCTGTTACTACATTAAAGTGAGTGATAGCATTGTTGCTAAGGTCGTTACAGTAAGGATAATAAAGGAGCTTGAAATATATTTGCTGTCTACCAATACAACTATTTCTGTGTTCATTCTGCTATCTTTTGTCATTTCTAGCTTTTGTTATATTTGTTACTGTGAACTTCCCCTCTTTTCCACTTCACATGGTGGTATTTGTGTAGGTAATGTGGTTTTCTTCTTCAAATGTGGCTTTGGGGAGGGCTGTTAAAAAGTCTTGTGTGATTCCCTGTTATTCTCGCATGATATAGTAATATTAAAATAATACTGAAGTAATGTTATTTTATCAGATTGGCAAAGCTGAGCTTCTCAGGACAGGTAATCACTTCTAGTTCTGTCATCTATTCTCTTTTGAGGTATGGATGCATGGAGTTCCTTTGTGGTGAATGCAGTGTGCTGTTTGAGTTAGGGCATTGTCACCTATAAATCCCATACAAATTTTGGAGTTGGGAAGGTGAAACATGGAACATACATGGGTGGGACCAAAGGGCCTCACAATAAAGTGGCATTCTCCTTCCCACAGCAGCTCATTGCGAAGGAGCTGTGTGTGCTGTGTTGTTTAGTGTGCATTAGTGGCCTCTGGTAGATACCACTTAGTGCTCATGTGGTGCAGAATGTCTGTGGAGTGTTAAGTGTTCTTTAAAGTTGCTAATATTTCAAATGAGTAATGAATATTATTGCAGAAGTGTCACCACTCCTTTCTTGACCAATCCTCTCTCCCTGCGTAACCACATACAAACTCTTCAGTTGTGTGACACGCACAGTGAAGTTTCAGTGTTATTAAACGGGCTTGATTTATGTTCCCAAAGGCCATAATATAATCTCTTACTTGTATGCCTACTGCGTACACATAAGGCATGAAAAGATCTTTTTGCCTTTCTTTCAGGGTGTCAGCCTTTTTCTGAAGGGTATCTTGTGTATGGTCTGTGTACTTGCCTATTCTTTGTGTTGGCATAACATCTTGATGTTTGTTAAACTGGCTCCAGAGTTTGTTGCTACTTCTACTCGCAGTGATAAGTTACTTCAAAAGAAGTGATAGTCGGTGTTGTGACTAAAACAGGAAATCGGGGTTTTTCGCTGGTGCTCAGCTATTTGTTCTTATTATGTGCTCCGTGGTGGTCGTGTTTATCTGGCTGTGCTGTGTCTGGGATTGGTTCTCTGGGCCAGCAAGAAACTTTTTATTTTTGCAGAGTCATTTTCAGCTGGATAAAGCTTAGCACCTGACTTCCCAAACAGAATCGATGGCATAGGGATGGGTCAGGAGGGATGACTGGGGATGTGGCACAAACAATATCAATCACTCTCAGTGGAATGAATTTATGCCATAACAAAGCGATCAGGCTATGTACTGAGATATGTAGTGCAGTGAATAATTTCTATGAAGTTGACCTGTAAAGTGAATGTTGAATGTAAACAAGTCTTTGTATAAGTGCTTTTATAATGAGGTGTATGCCAAAGATGGTCAGGTGTAATAAAGTAAGGAAAACGGAATGGATATAAATGCAGCATTGTTGTTTGCCCCGGCAGCTGAAGCTGTGCTACCTGAACTGCTGAAATACAGCTGAGAAAGATGTGACACTTCTTCACTCAGGCTCTACCCTTACACTGTCTATAGTTAAGGGAACTGGAGATATGCTTGAACTTCTTCCTTGATTTTTACCGGTTTTAAATGCATGGGTGAATAGAAAATAAGTATAAAATGATATTAAACTCCTCAATTTAAAGGTAAATTTGCAGGTATTCTCTTCATTTTTTTTGTTTAAAATATTTTGGAGTGGAAGTACCAGAAGACAATTGAAATACTTTTTAAAGTTAAACAAGTAGAAAGGAGCCAAAAATCCTTGCCTTTTTACTTTTAGAATTTTCAGTTGTAAATGATGTAGGTGTTGCTAAGGTTTAATGCTGATATTTTATTCTTATGTAATGAAATACAGTATCTATAGGAAAAAAAGTGAATGCTAAATAAATGTTTTGAAACTCCTAGCAGGTGGTTTAGATTAATCTGTTAGCACGTTATTGTTAAACCTAGTTTTGAACAAGTAGCTTTAAATTTCAATTCAATACTTAATTTCCAAAATTGATGCAATTTTGTGGGAAGAATCAAGTGTGGTTTTACAATGTTAGTATCTTCTTCCCTTTTTTTTCTCTTTCTCCCAGGGTAAAATCAAGGTGTACAAAAAACGCATGCCAGTGCCATCATTTCCTAGACTGAAAGAGAAAAACTGCTTCCCTACCTTACTGAAACCTCTGGGGGTTTGGGGTATTTGGTTTTTGTGCTTTTTGGTTTTGTGAGGCTTTTTTGTTCATTTGGGTTTTTTGTTTGGGTTTGGGGTTTTTTTTGGTTGATTGGTTTTGGGTTTTTTTAGAATTATTAGAATTCGAGAAGTAGATTTAGGTGAATTCCTGTTACTTTTGTTCTATGATACTGTCCAGTCTGCTTCCTTGGTTATTCTCAGTGAACTACTATTCCACCCAATTAATTTTTTTTAAAGCAAGTGCTTAGATTGGCTAGCAGAGAACATCCTACAACAGTTGCAGAACATTTTGTGGTTTTCTTTGTTTAATTGTTGTCTGCGCTGGGAAAGGTGCCTGGGATATCATTATGTCTCTCCATTGAGCTAGGACCAAATTTTTTATTTATGTTCATACACACAAATTTGAGGAGATTAAAGGACAATCCATATAGTTTTAAAAGTATCTGTAGGTGAACTTTAAAATTTATTTGAAATGAGATTTGATCTTAAAATTGATTTGAATTTGGCTACGAAATCCTTTGTCCAAAGTAGCATTAAAGCAGCTGCTTCTGCTTTGGCTTGTAGTATCTCTATATCAGAGAGCAACATGTGGGTTTAGTCTGTATCAAATGACTGTATTTTTGGCACTTGGTTTAGCATAGGCTATTCCATAGTTTCTGGTAGAATGTAAATCCTGTGAGTGGTATGGATGTCATGAGTAAAATCTGTGCTGTGCAATGTTAATCATTGCCGGGTCAGTACCAGACAGTTCCGTAACTGATAAACACAAATAGATAAAACAAGTATCATACAGTGATTCTGAATTTATTTTGGGTTCTGCAAGATAACCTATAGGTTCTTTGCTTTAAACTTTGATCAATGTGATAAAATACGATATTGTTTCTCTTTCTACAGGGATTCACTCAGCTGGAGTTTTTTACTAGCCCTGTACAGAAACTAAAACTGTGATTGGCGATCTCCACTTTATCCCTCCTCCCCTTTATTGCAAAAGAGGCTGGATAGGAAGCACCTTTGTTTCTACTTGTTGTTAGGTATTGCAGAAACACTTTGTGTAATTAAGAAAAAGTAGTGCTAAATTTAGCATGCAATTAATGTGTTATGAATAAAATTACTAGTTTTACAGTAATAATTTTAGCAGTTTTTATGCCACTGCTAAGAGACCTTATTGCATAGCAGGAAAGGGATGAACAGATTTCATTGTTTTCAAGTACATTTGAAGGTATTTTCATTGTGCACCTTTTATGAGTTTTATTTTTTTACACTTGCAGCGTTTATTTCACATATGGATTATTTCATACATACAGGTAAAATACTACATTTTCTGAGTGAATAATGCTGTCCCGGTATAATATCTTTTGGTATGATTTGTCTGAGTTGTGAATGATACTAGTATTTCAGTTTTGAAGTTTATAGTTTTATATTGTTTTTTATTGTTTTTTCTAGTTTTCAGGGATGTGTAAAGTATCTAATTCAGCTAGCATACTCACTGGAATGCAATTTATTAGGTAGGAAAAATACCATCAAAATCTGTTGAATAAATGAGATCTTTAAAGCTGAAGGTTTTATAAACATGCTTCTCAAAATTTGTTTTGAATTTGCCAAGGAAACATGTATCACATGAACCCTTCCATTTTTCTATTGCAGTGAATCGTTGGAGAACAAAGTTATGTAATCTCATTTCAGAAAATAAAGCTTTTATGAAAATCTTGTGAAACACTCTTTGTAATGCAATAGCAATTAACTGGTGCAGTGTTCAACCCTGCAAATGGGGAGAAATGAGCAATGTAGAATTTACAGCTCGTGTTAAATTGCTTTGTCAACTGTTGTTGCAATCCTCCAGGAATATCTGCATTGCTTCCCAGAATGAATTAAATTTGAGCTACTTTCACCAGTTATGCAGCTGAAGCGGCTCATGAGAATTACTGGAATGTGCAAAGAATAGCATATTGCACCTAGGCTTTTACATTAGAATTTATGTAGCTGTGAATACTGAAAGGGCTGCTGGAAGTCCAACTACATAAGCTTAAAAAGACATTTTTATATCTTGTTTCCCAGTTGTTTTTCTGTCCTAAGGGGGGAAAAAATCATCATCTCAGGTGAAAGACAAGTACAAGTAGAGATTTGGCATATATATGTCAACTGCATAAAATGAAAATGCAACAGCTTGGAGTTTTGTCTAAAGCTAGCCTGCTGAAACTTAAATATTCAAGCAAGAAGTTAGGTATTTGAAAATTCATTTAACAATTTTTTGTTTGTTTTTTTTTTTTCTGGTTTTGTCTAGAATTCAGAACTTGATGCAGAATTACTGGTTACGTGTGTTAAGCCTTACGGTAGTGACTTGCCTCCAGATCCTGAAATTATTGAATATATTCTGGAATATTACTGTTGAAATGCCCTAACTAGAAGACTGTAAAATATGATTTTAGAGGTTTTTTAAATTTGAATAAGCTTTCAGTGCCTTTATCTTATAGGCAAAAGTGCTGGCTTTGTACTTGGATATATTGGATCCCTTGAGCCAAAAGCTTTTTGCATAGCTAAAAGAACCCTTTCTATATCTTTGTGTCCTGATTACTTTGCATCAGTGACATTAGGAAGACCTTTTTTCAACTTACACTGGTGCTGCCTTCCACTGATTTTCACCTCTCCAAACACAAGAAAGCGGACAGTGGTGATGCATTTTGATTGTCTGTCAATTGGAACCATGGAGGAGTTAGTAAAAGTAATTTCAATGTTAATTTTGCTAGGGCTTAGTCACAGCTGTGAGCCAGTACATGTTCAAATGGCCCTCTTTATTGCTGCACTATTTTCAGGTTGAAAAGGCTATCTTTAGAAACTTCTTTGTTTGGTGAACTTTGTAGGGATATAGTTCACATATTCTCATACAGGCATCCAGGGAGAACTTGGAAAAAACCTTAGGACTCTTCTGATATTACATAACTTACGCTGCAGTTCCAAATTGTTCCAGTTAGTACCAGGCATCATTATTGAGAGCCTCAGAATGAAGACCAACAGAAGATTTGTGTGGCAGCTGCTATATCTTCTTTTACATAAAGTTCTTAAAGCTGCACTGCAAGTAGATGTTAGTTCTAACAAAAAGTTGGCTGGACTGATTTGGTGTCATTAAAATTCTGCAGTTTGTGTATCAATAAGAATAGACAAACAAATATTTGTCTTCTTTGGAAGGAGTTTTAGGTGCCAGTGGTAGAAATGCAGGTCTGAAATAGTTTGGATTTAGAGCTTTATCTCATGCCAGTGGATGTTACAATAAAAATATGTTCACATGATAAGGAACAGATAGTTATACCAGGATATACCATGCCCAGGACATAGACTAATTGTTGAACATTTGGGTGTACCAAATGAATGTTTTTTCAAGCTTAGTTACTTGAGTATCTGCAATTTATGTCATGCAAAATGAACTATATTGAAAAACCTATGTCATTACATGAATTAAGTATAGTGTAAACTGTGTTGTACCAGTACCATGAAATTTTTCTTCAGATGTTAGAATTTGTGGTTAAAGGATTAGTGAATGGCTTTGGCCGCAAGATTCAACTGTGTAGCCTTGTACTTCAGCATAAGAAAAAAGAAAAATGGGCTACAATTGTGTGTGTGCAGAAGGTAAAGAATCAAATGAAATGTAACAGGCCATGAGAATGGCACTCTAGTTTTTGTCTTTCAAGAAATTGAATTGATGCCTTAGGTTTTAACTTTTATATTTTTCAAATGCTGTACTGCCTGGTGTGTAACTCTGAAGTTTCGTGTGGCCTGTTAGCTGCTGCTCTCTCATGCTGGTTAAACACAACAAGCCATTCTAGGTTTGCTCTCCATTGTCCCAGGCCCCAAAATACGTAAACTAAGGCCTCTGAAGAGGAGGGCAAACTTGGGGTAGTTACGTCATTAACTGAAGCTTTAATTAGAGAATTAACCCTGATGTGCAAATGAACCAAACTTATAAAAGTGTGAAGAACTCGTGACCCGGGGTCCATCTTGGGTGTTGCCTTTGGCCTACCCAGGGTAAACCTTTGAAGGCCCTTCAAATAAATCCCTACCTTTATTCCCTTATTCCTGTCTAGTCTCTTGTTTTTTGGGTGGCCATCTCAGGCATCAGAATGAGGTCTTGTGAATTGGTAGATAATTGATTGTAGAGTTCCCATCACTGAAGACTCTCAAGCTGTGACTGGACAGGGTGCTAGATAATCTCAGTGAGGCTCCCTTTGCCATGAAAGATTGGACTGGAGACGTCAGGCTGTTGCATTGTTCTGTGATCGTTTTAACTTGACAAATACTCAGCTGAAGTATTTCTTAGGGAATCTGATTACTGTAGCAAAGTGTGGCTGTTGAACACTCTTTGAAGAGATATTGTGTAGTCCAGCCTCATCTGCTCCCAGGACTTGTTTTCAGGATCCTGTGACCCTCACTGTAATCCTCATCTTTTCCCAATTTAATCAGTTATTGTGTTGAGTTCCCAATTAAAAGCTGGCATTAAAAGTGCAAACAAATCTAACATTTATCTTCTGTGGAGCTGAAGAGTAATGGATTTTTTTTTCCTGATGAAAGCAAAGTCTGGTAGACTGTCCTCTGTCACAGTTAACCAGATCATCGATTGTCAGACTCAAATGTGCAGAATGTCCCATGCTGAAGTGTCACTGGTCCTTGACAGGATAAATAAACACTGGTCTTCTAGTTTGAATTAGGCATTTTCAGCTGGAATTATGGCTACAGGCTTTCTAAGATAGTATAACAAATATGAAATAGGTGATAAAGTATTTTCCCACAAAATATACTGAATTTACAAATTCTTCATAGCTCTTATAAGAGGAAAAGGTAGGCAATTTATTGGAAGGTGCCAAGAGTTGGACATTTCATTTTCAGTTTCGTAAATCACAAGGTAGACAATAAATGCATGTTGTCTAATGAATCAAGGTTATTAGGCTCTTGAATACTCTATATAACACATTCTTTACTAATGCTGTTTTTTAGATGTGGTAAAATATAACTGGTTTCTAAGTGTATTCTCTTTTCATAATTTTGGGTGACTGATGTATCAACTAGATATTTTGTCTCTGTGAAGCAGCTGTTTTATCTTTCAGATATGGACAGTTGCACAAGTTTTTTCAGTATAAACTGAATTTCAAGTTAAACACAAAAGGAAAGAAAGAAACTGCTATAGGAGTATTTGTGTGTATACCCTTCAGGTACTTGTACCACAGGTTAATAATACTTAATGACAAGAAAAACCTTACAGCTGGACTCACCATCTCTTTTATGCTTTTAATGTTCTCTTTTTAAATTACACGTAAGTCTTAAACACAACTTTGCCTGTTCTGACATAACCTTAGTAAATACTCCAAAGTATATTTTAAAAATATTTTTGAAAATTGTTCTTTCGTGTGCTCTGTACCCTTAACCTTTAGGAGTAAGGACAGAACAACTTTAAATCAGCTGTGGTCTGAGACCTGACGTGATTGTGTGAAGGTTCCTTGTGACCCTGACTCTTCAGCTGTTGAGCTGCCTTTATTAGGAACAAGTGTTACTGAGCTCGAGGCTGGAGTTGCTGGAGGGATTCTCTTCGTGGGTTAGAGAAACTTCTGGCTTTCTCCAGAAAGCTTAAAATGACTGAGGAGTTACCAAGGGTACTGTTTATTACTAGAGCTGACATTAGCTTTGTGGGTTTCAGAGATTTTCTAGAGGTGGGCCTAATTTTTCCAATAATGTTTATATTAAGGCTTTAAGGCTTCAGAACCAGAAGTGAAAAATGTCTGTACTTAAGTTTTATCGGTGTTCTCAGCTGAAATGCTCTTGACTTGAACTGTGTCACTAAAGAGTGTGATTATGAAAAGTATCATATGTGTTGCTTGTAAAATATTATAAACAATATCTTTTGATATGCAATTTATGTCATATTTTCTTCATTGTCTAATGTTTTTTTCTGCAGTATTTCAAAATGTTATATATCTATTTTATTCTACCGTATGATAAAGATAGTTAAATGTGAAATTTATTGTTCATTGACTAAGCATATCACTTGGTTTTCTTATTCTTGGGGAAGTAGAAATCTTATTTTCAGTCAAACTTTGAAGGTATTTCTGCATAATTGAAGCTTTCATCATGCAGCTGTTTCAGCTGTTGAACCATTTAATCCTTTTTTTGATTCCTTTGCTGCTCAGCCTCTTAACTGACGAGCCATATGGAGATAAGGCTTTATAATGGCAGTCATATATAGACAGGTGACTCATTTCAGTAACCACAAACTATTCTAGAGCCCTGGCTGAGATATTATTGTGAACAGGGACGCAGAGCCGTGCCTGCAGTGTCGCGGTGCAGTTCTGTCTGTGCTCATTGTCACCCTGCCCCAGCCTTGGACAGGACAGTGGGGATATCCCAGCTGTCAGCTCAAACACAAACCTTGGGAGACAAATGTGGGATGGAATCTAGTGAGACATTCAGGCTGAACTCAGAAGCACAAGATCACTTGCTAGGTAGTAAACTCCCCCTTGGAGGTGGACCCTGGTAGTGCCTTTTACAACATGGCTGAAAATCTCGGTGTGTTAAACATAGCTCTAGGCTGTAACTCTAGTGGCTGGGTTTATATGTTTGTGTGCATATAGACCATTATATATATGGTTTATGCACAAAGTACATGTTAGAAATCCAGCTCAAGCTGTTGCTTTTGAGTGCGTGCAAGTTTGATGTTGTAATTGCAGAATGATTTTATTACATGATACTAACTTTATTCAGATTACTTCATGTTCTTATGCATCATGCAAAAATACCAATTGAATTCTATTTTCATTTAAAAGATGATGTTGCATTTGAATAAAATGACTCCAGGCTTTCTGGAGTCTAACATAATGCGGCTTTTCAGTTTGATGACCATGTGTAGAATGACTTGCAGTAAACTAAAGAGCTTAAGAAATTTGATCACTTTATTCTGAAGCTATTTGTGCCTGCTTTTCTCAGCTGTTACAACTATCACACTGCTATTTTGTGAGCGTAGAGCTCACTGACATATGAATTAAGTTAAATTCAAAAAGAAAAAAGGTAGATAATTGTACCTTTAGTAGCAATTGTTTCTGGTTTTGAGAATCCCGTGTAATCATTTAAAATGCTGAAGTTACTCATAGGAGCATATATGATGAAAAAAGGCAGTTGTGTAATTCATGCCTTTACTAAGACTTTATTTCAGTACCGTGATCAACTTTGGTCCTATTTGATATTAGTCTTGCACGCTTGAATTTTCAGCAGTAGGGTTTTTCAGACTCCACTCTTGAGAGAGCACTAAATTGAACTTGGTTTTGAGATTATCTACCTTTCTTTTTTCTGTCTTCTGATTGTTCCCTATGTGCAGGTTACATGCTGCTGTTTCAATGCTCCACAGCGATGGCACAGCTTTATTAACTGCAAAAAACACAGTGGTGGTGATGAGTGCAAGAACTGTTGGCTAATGCGACCTCTTGTCCCACTTTCCTTGAACTTCAGTCCAATTTAGGTTGCAGAGTAGATGGCTGACCTACTTGTACTTTGGTCAAGCATTAATTTAAAATGGCATAAAAAACTTTCCTTTTCCTGAAAAGCAGGAGAAGGGTAGAAAAGACTACTCTTTCTGAGGTTAGTTGACCAAATTTAAGCGTTCATTTCGCATGATTATGTTTAGGGATTCTACATTTGAGTGATTTGTGTGTTTGAGAGCTGTATAAGGTCACATCACATGTATCCAGATCGCTGAAAATCATGAGGAAGACTGGCTGCTCTGCTGTGCTTTCTTTTCTAAACCCTTAATGAGATTAGTGAAACCTTTGCGAACCAAAGAAAAACTTGCACCTTCTCTCTTGCCTAACCTGGATTTCATGTGCCTCTTTTAAAGCAGCAACTTGTTTTGCACACTGAAAACTCTAGGTTTTTCAGTTGCATTAGGGTTCAGGTAGGTTCATGTGTACTGTATGTGTTTAAAAAGCCCTAAACAAACCAAAACCAACATCCCCCCCACTTCTGTCTTTGCTTGTCAAATTACGTGTACAGGGAAGGCCATAAAATATGATCTCTGATCCTAATATTTAAGAATGATACTTCCAGGTGGCTTAGACCAGTGAGTTTAGTACATGGTAAGGAGCCAGTTAATTATATTTATTACAAAAAATAATTACGTGTTTTTGGGGAATGTTTAATTCTACTAAGTCAGTAGCTCATACTGTCTAGATTACTAAGATGTAAGTAGAGGTCTTCTGACCTTGTTGCAGTAATTACCATTTCAGGACCAGAAAATAAAATTGCCTAGAAACATGAGAAGTCCTGGCTAAAGTTTACCTCAGATTCACTGAGCTGAAAATCTGTTTAAATAGAATTCAAGAGTTTCTTTTTTCAGTGACCATGTTAATGAAACTAAGTGTTGAGTAACCTTCTCTCCAACTTCAACACAAGCAAACAATTTAAATTCTCCTAGTAGTTCTTTAGAAGCCACATTCAATTTGCTTTAAAATCTGAATTAATCTTATTTAATCTTAAATATGAAATACAGTCACATGCTCTTTTCTACTGTTACAGTATAGCATTGAATTTGAAACACTTGAACAGATCTTTTATTGTTCCTAAATGAATGATTACTTATTTAACTTACTGTAGAGAAAGATAGTTGAAGTTAAATGTGCCTGTGCTTGTTTTCTTTCTACGTTTATGAATTGTATTCTGCAGAGGTCTGTACATTTTGTATCTGTTCCAGAAATTAAACTGATGAAATGGGGCTGATATATAGGCATCATATCTGATGACTATCACAGCTGAAAATGTGGCTTTTAAGTTGTAAGGCTGTCTTCCTTAGCATTTTTTACATTGATAGTGTTTTCCCCAAATACTAAACTACCCTTTAATATATTTTGAGAGTCGAGGAATGTTGCATGATGATTTGACCCACTTTTTGTCAGCAGGGCTATGACAGTGAGGGGATAATGACTGCAGAAAGAATTGCTAATTATGAGAACTACTGTTTAGAGCCTTTTCACAGCTTTGATCTAAGCCAACAATTATGGAAGTGGTCATTTAATTTCTGCTTTAGGGTACAAGTCCTGGGGTACAATTCTTTGCTAGCTTTGGCTGTCCCTTGAGCAAAAGCTATACTAGCAAATAATTTCTGGTGTTATAGGTTACTTGTTTTGAGGAGATATCCTAGAGAGTTGCTGGGTTTACTTACTAGAGAATAATCCATTCAGCTCCAGGGAGTTTTGTGTGGAAATGTGATGTCTCTGTGCTGTGTATATCACATATAACATGAGCACATTGTGGTCTTATTTTACTGGGTCCGGGGGTCTTCTCTTTCACCTTCAGCAGTGTCCTCCTGAGACACTCTGTAGGAAGGTCTGTTATTCTTTGTGCTTTATCCATGGTAAGGAAATAATCACTTCCCATTTTCCTTTTACTTATATCTCCAAAAAGTGACAGAAAAGTTCACTAGTATGTGAAGAGTGCACAGATTTTCCTGGGTTCACCCATGCAGCTTCCCCTGCCCCAATCAGCTTTCCTAGTTTTTACCAAGCACAGTCATCTGTATCTCTCTAAGATAAGCAGAAGGTAGGGAATGCTGACATGTTGTTAATGCACAGATTTAGTTTCTAATAGTGATTTACAGTTTGGAAACAAATATGTGTTAAAGACAGGGCTGAATGTGGTTCAAATGAGGTATCTGAATTGGTTCTCTCCTGAAGAACGGTAGCTCCTCAGTGCAACCTTGAGATTCAGGAAGTCTGCCCTGTTTCACCTTAATTTAAGGGTTTAGATCTACTTCTATTCAATGCACGTCAGTATTTCATTAATTAATATCACAGCCCTGTATTTCCTGAGATGGAAAAATAGAGCTTTTAACTGTGAAACAGCAAAACAACACATCTGTTTCCTAAGTGACGCATCTGCAAAGTGTGCCTACGTGTTTCACTGAGACATTTAAAAACACTCTCCTCCACTGAAGCCAGTTGTATGATTAAAAATACCTTCCTTTAAAATGAGCTACCCGTGGTCTTTCCTAAAGGTTATAGTACACCAAATATTCAGCTTTGCAGCTATACAGAACCATATCATGCCTGAAAACCCTGTGTTATTTTGAGTGCTGCAGTGGGGGGAAAAAAAGACATCAGCTTGAGCTATAAGATTTTCATCAGCCCACAGGAAGTGCTAAAGTACATGCTGATGAGAGAATTGTGTTTGTGGAAATGAAGGTCAGGCAGTGCTGTGCAGGTTCTGTGCTAATCTGTGCAGTTATGCTGCCCAGCTGCATAGCTGGAAAAAATGCAAGTGAATTAAGGCATGCCTTTTCAGGTAAATAGTTTGTAAACAGAATGCGGAATGACTTTCCAAACAACTGTCATAGTTGCTTTTTCCTACCAAAATGTACTTTACTGTGTCACAGCTGAGACGAAAGTATTTTTGGCTGAGTGTGATATTTTGCAATGTTTGTTTGAATGTGAGAGAGCGCGTTTATCATGTTTGAACTGATGGTTCTGGGCTCATACAGCCTGCTGCCCACAACACACTTCTGTTTCTAGAATGGTTATTGTACTGCTTTTTATTTATGTCCTTTTGTGGGGTTTCTGTTTTGAAGTAGAGCAGCATTCATGCTGGCTGGTCACATAAGTAAGTTTTGATGTCTGAGGCAGTGCTTCTTGTAATGTTCTGTTTTGCTTCTTAATTATATGCCATTTTAGAATGGTTGTGTACATGTCACTTCTCTTTGCAACTGCTTTGTCAGTGCAGCTGTAAATGCTGTTTCATGGTTTCTCTCCTGGAGAATGCATCAGTATCACTCCTCTGCTCTGTCCTTGTTTTCACACTGTTGCAAAATTCTACTTTAACTAAATATTAAGTGTATGTGCTTTAGATATTTCCCTTGACATTTTATGAAGACAAGTTTTCATTATGAGTGTATATAACAAGCCATCTAATTCCACTAGGTAAAGGGTCAATTATTTATTTTTAAAGTATCTGGACACTTAAAGATTTCTTGGTAACTAAATGCTCACAAAGTGTAATTTGCAAGTTGAAAACGTGGTCTTTTGCCCTCTTCATGCTTTTTTTTGAAACAAACCTAAAAGCATATTTATCTCAATTTTATTTATTTAGGAAGGATGCCAAGATATTAAGGTTAATTTCATTTTGGGAGACTTTGACAGGACATATGAATAAGTGTGTGATGTCAGAGGCATTACAAAAGTGAACTTTAGAAAAGGCTGAACACTTGTGACTAAATTGAAGTTCTTCTTGCACTTTATCATTTTAATCACTCAATCCTAAACAGTGGAAAACCTCTGGTTTGAAAAATCAAAGAGTATTTTTAAATGTTATTTTAACTGACAAATAATCTTGAGTTCTTCAGCTGGTTTTCTGGCAGAATTTACAAAAAGCCAAATTTTATGTGCTTTTTTTTTTCCTGCAGTGAAGAAAATGTTAATGTGGATTTTTCCCTCATACCTCCAGATAAAAAAAAAAAAGTGTAGTCTGAAAACGTTAAGGTTTGTTTTAAATATATGCAAATATTTTAAAGCTCCCCACATCACTTCATCAACTTTACATCCTTAGCTGGTATATCTATACCATTTAAAGCATGTATTTTGCAGTGTTAATAATTTCTGTGGTCAGTGTCTATTTAACTTAAAATAGAAACCTCTGCAAAGCCTCTGAAGGCAGTTAATAGCATCCCTGGTTAGAACAAAAATTGCACAATTAAAATAATACACCTACACACATTGGCTTGTCAAGCTGAGAATGAAAAATAATTTTTCCCCAAAGTCAGTGTTGCGCTATTTCAGGTATCTCTTGGTTAGCTGGAAAAATGCAGGGGGAGGCTGTGCTGGCAGCGTGTAGGAGCTCATAGGGGTGGTTAGGTCGTGAATGTGCAAAAAACCAGCATATGTTACAGCAACATGTCTAACCAGCATGTCTGGCCACTAATTATGGGGAAGGAGGACAGGAGATAAGAGCTGCCAACTCCAGGGCTCTGCCAGTCTTCTTTAGAGTGTGAGAGTGAGGTAGTATTTGTACATGTGTGAAACAAAATGTGCAGGCTGAGTCTTTTTGACAATGTTGGGTCGTTGCCTCACACCTTGCAGGTGTGTTATTTCTGCAACACTTTGGTGCTGTGTGTTATTCAGATTGCTTGATCAGTAATTTTAAGATTCATTTATTTAATAAAATAATCAGACTAATGACCAAAATGGCTGTTCTTATTCCTTTTATTATGCATTGTGAAATTTATACGCTGTAAGATTGCATCACACAGTGTTAATGTGCCTGAAGAGTTTGATTTTAGAGACTGTCTCCTCTCTAGAGTTGTGTGGGATTTTTTTACATGCGGTAATTATCATAGAAGTCTAATCTCTTTAGTGATCTTACAGTGTGTGCTGAAACTGTGGCTTGAATGGGTGTTCATGACTTGTATATTTAGGGCAGTGAATGAGTGCTACTTTCAGTGGTTTCACACATAGCATTTAACAAACACGGGCATGGGTGAATATAATTCAATACCAAGGAGGTTGTTGTGGACCAAGACGTTCAGCTCGGGGGTTTCCGTAATTGACAGAAGTGCAAAGAGTCTCTTGTTACTCAGGGTTATCAATGACTACTATGAACTGATAGCTTTTTGTTATTTAATGTCATTTTATGTCATTTGCTAACTGAAAAGCGCCTAGGTGGCAAATTATTCAGGTATCCAAACTAGAAAATCTAGGAATAAACATTGCTTCCAGTCTCAGAGGAGTGTGCCTGGTAGGAAATAAGCTTGCACAGTCTGTAACAGCATGCATTTCCTAGATTCCTTCCTTTAGTGCTCACGGTTCACCAAATAGGTTGCTGTCAACTTCTTTCCAAAAATCATTTGGTGCATGGCTCTGCCAACTATAACATAGAGGCTGAATTCCCAAAGAAGTAGTGATTCAATTTCCTTTTACGGACTTTTCTCTGGTGTTTGTTGCTGTAGTTGTTTTCTTGATGGAGACTAAGGGATTATCTTAAATCCCTGTGGAAGAGGATTCTGTTCTCCCTATTTTATGGATTGAAGAAGAAGAACTAGGCCCAAGTCATTGATTTGAGACTCTACCTTTAAAAATCTTAAGGCCTAACTTCTGTTAATCAAATGCAGTCATGTCTTCTGACAGCAATTAGAAGACTTCACAGCACTGAGTAGCAGTGATTAATCATGGTTTGACGCATTTCTTCCCTCCACCCAGGGGCTGGAACTTTTTGGTGTCACTTGAATGTGTAAACCAAAGCATTCTTTTTTCCTGTATTTACTTTTCATATTAATTTATGGACTTTGCAGTGTCAGTAGCTGTGATTCTTAACAGCTTTTGTTACATGGTTTCACAATATTGCTAAAGAAGTGATGTCACTTTTGTCTGTGTAAACGGTAAACAGATTGAATCCTGAAGAAACTGGAAACTCTTATACAGCAAGTTCTTTCGACAAAATAGAAAAGAAAGTAATATCTAAATTGCTTTATTTAACCAGAGAATATGAGATTGAGCATATTCCTGGCAGGTACACTTGGTAGCAAACCAGAGTAGTTTGCACTTAAAGCATAGATTGTGTTTGTTTCTGTACAATGGAGTCTTGTTTCCTTCCTATTCCGTGTGGAACAAGACCTGAGACTTCAGTGAATAATAAGGAAAAATATTATAGCTGAAAGTTCTTAGGAGCAGCTAATTGGAGTTGAGTCATGGCCTTATACATAAGTATTTCACTCCTTAGTCATGAAACTTGGAATCCTGGTGAGTCAGATCCATGGTGACAAATCCTGTCATTCCAAAAATAAGTTTAAAAGGTAATCTGACCAGGTGCTTTTCTTTTCTAGAGACTGGTAGACTGTCTCAGCTTGCATCTATAGAGTCCTTGGAGACAATGCATGGAAACACTATTTGGTTTTCTAAATACGGATTAATTTATTTCTTCTGTTCCTCATCTTGAGGGCAGTTAAACACTGGAATAGGCTGCAAAGAGAGGTTGTGCCATCTCCATCCCTGGTGGTTTTCAAAATCCATCTGCATAAAAGCCCTGAGCAACCTGTGCTGATCATGCTTGGAAGGTTCTGTCACTGTGATTCTGAGATGTTTCTCTGTTGTGAACCAGTTTGTCACTTAGGGCCACAGTTTAGTGATTGCTGTGCTTTAAAGCAGCCCATTGTACACGGGACTGTAATTAGATTTTTTTTTTTCAATGCTATCTTTTTGAGTATAGCGAAATATATTTTCAAAATAAACATCATCTTCCGAAAGAGATCAGAATGTTAAAATCTCACTGTCAGCAACCCCTACCTGTTTCACAGTAAGAGTTCATCAAAGTTATTTGTTATTAAAAGCTTGAGGGGGGTTAACTGAAGGATTTCTTTAAAAGCTTTTCCCCATCTTCCTGTTGAAAAATGCCTTAAGAGAAATTTTGGGATTCACTGGATTACTTTAGCTTCTTAATAGTCTGCATTTGTTGCACAGAACAAAAAAATCAAGTATTTCAACATGAACAGGGCAAGAAATTTTGCAAATTGCTTTCAAAGTAATATCAAAACCAACTTCTGGAGAGCAGAGGCAGCATATTGTGTTCAGCTGGTTTTGTGTGTGGTATCTGAAGGTCTGCTTGCTCATTATTAGTTAATATTTTCTAAAATCCTTGTGTGTTAAGCCTTCAGGATGTTTATAGCACTTCTTTTCACACAGTAGGGCACGAGCAGTGAGGAAGAAATTCAAGGTCTTTAGCATAAAGCATGGCTAGAATGTTCCCTGAGAGGAAGCTTTAAAAAAAAAAGCCACATTTATTTATTGGTCTGTTTCCTTGTGTCAAAGATCAATGTATCCCAATTTACAAGAATTGCTTAAAAGCCAGGGCCAAGAAACTGGAGCCTTGTTTGTTTGCATCATTTCCGTAGCTATTACAGTATGTACTGTAAAGTATGGAGTTTCTTTTTGCAGTCGGACTTTGTGGTTTATTTTTAGCCTACATAAGCTCTTGTGGCTAAAGTGTGCTTGTGACAAAAGGCAGAGGCTCTGAACTGGTAAGGCTTTCTCTGTGCTGGTTTTTTTTTGGTGGCTGTAACACTGTGCTTACTTAGCAGCTGGGGGACAAGAAAAAGTTGCTAAAGAGAAGGGCCTGGAGTTATGGAGTGAGAAGAAAAAGAGTGGATGAAGCCAAACTGCTGTGGGAATATAGGAAGTGGGTGTGTGCACTGTGCTTTTCTATGGAGTTATTGGTTCTGCTGCGATCCAGCTTACCAAAGAACCCCCAGCTCTGGGAGATGCAGGTGACCATTTGTGGAGCATCTGTGCAGAACTCATCTTTCTTGTTGTATTTGTCTAAATTTTCTAGATTTTACGTGACAGCCATGGTTGTACGTAGGTTTACTTTTATAGTGAAATGGAAGACCCTGCAAAACAAAAAAAGAGTGCAATGAATTTAACTTGTGAAACCTCTGCAAATTCACTTGGAGGATGGGAGGACCAAACCCTGACAAAAAATGTGCTAAAGGCCTGGCTGCTGTAATAATTCTATTTTGTGAGGGTAGCATGACTCACACCCCTTAATGTTCCTATCTCAGTATACAGTTTATTTTTAAGCAGGGCTGTAAAAATAGTGTTTTTCTGTACCAGTTGTTGCTATGACTTCACAATATTTCCCTAAATACGCTTGCTCATACTTTCTCACAGCATAGTATTTGGTATATTAAAACCTTAATGCCATCAGTATTTCCTGAGTGCTGATCGTTTTCATGCTTCTATGGAAAAAAAGGATAACTCTGTGTATTATGTAGTTCTAGTTGAGGAGGAATAAAAGGTTTTCTTTAAAAACTCAGTTGCCACAACTTGTTCCCTCATTTAAGAAAATGTTCCTGTGTTTGAGCTTTTTCAGTTTTTCCAGTTGACTTTTCAGAGTAAATTTGCAGGAATTATATAGTTTAAGGTCTTTTGTTGAAGGTAAGTGAACACTGTTTTATTGCTTCAGAACATTTTCATTGTTTTTTCTATCTGTAATCGGAGGGGAAAAATACTGCTAGTGTGGTCTGGGAGAGTGGGGTGGCTGACTTGCTGAAACTTTCCTTTAGGTTTATACTTCAGGGTTTCTTTTTCCAAGATGCTGAACTCTACAGCTGTCTGCCTGATCTCTTCCAAATGGCAGTGAACACTTTGGTTGAAAGGTCTTGGTGTAGTGGAGAAAAGCTGCCCTAACCCTTCCCGACGACCTTCAGAACCTCATTCCTCCCTCGTTCCGTGCGGCGTGCCCGGCTGTTTAATTTTAAACTGTTCTTATGAATTGGTCCAGCTAGTTGCAAGCTTATTGCACTTTGGTTTCCTCCTTATGCTGCTTATAGCTGTCTAAAAAAGGACATGAGAAAACATAAATGCTTACAAATGTGATCTTTGCTTACCTTAATGTATTGTAAAAATTGCAAGGGACAAAATTTATCTGGAAAGAACACGTTTCAGGTAAAGGTGTGCTGCTAGAGAAACTGACAGTTGAATAGTGGTTTAACTCCTCCCTCTTGGCTCAGTATGTGCCTGGGAAGATCAGCTGGTTTTTTGGTAATTACGAATAAAATAATTTGAAGATTGCTACACTAATATGTAAAAATAATTTGCCTCTATATGATTTTCCTTTCTAGTTTGCCATTTTGCAGAACCCCTCTTATATTTCGGCTGTCTTTTAAAAATAAAATCCTAATAACTGACGTTCCTGTTGTGGTTTTTAGTTCCATATTTAGTGTTAAGGTTATGTAAGCTTTTTGTGAATTGCATTACGTAAATGAATTGGATGAAAAACTGATAAGCAGAAGCAGCTTGTCTCCCCAGCCAGAGTAATTTTGTTGTGTTTGTGCTGCAACTGTCCAAAGAACTGTTTTGTTTCAGTAGCTGGGTTTTGTTATAAACAAGTGCCTACCCTTATGGCACAGTTATTTTCAGTGTATCCCAGAAATGCTAATTTAGCGTTGAATTCTCCTTGCCTGGGAGGCTTTCAATGCCATTTCTGTCAGCAGCCTGTCATAACCACTGGGCAGCAAGGTCAGGCTTGGAGATGTTTTCTGCCCCCTTTTGAAGAGGCCGTGGTACATTAAGGGAAGCAAGATTGATAGGGCAAAAAAAGAGAGGGAGCTTCAACTTACAGTCTACTGATAAAAGTATTCATCCCACAAGGGGTGGTAAAATCTGTTTAGCTGTATGTATCCCTGGTAGTAGTTAGAGATAAACTTGGCAGGAGACATCCAAACAGGAGAACCTGGTGAAGTGTCTGTAGAGATCGGACAGGGATTTGTGTGTGTGTTTTGGGAGGCAGCTGTTTCCTCTCTCTCCTACCTCTTGATCTGCAGCCCACAAACTCCATCTGTGGATGCAAGTGCCTGGATTTTTGTCTCAGTAATGTTTTTGATGTTAATCTTACATGTTAGCTTACAGTAACTCTAACCTTTTTCATAGCTAGTGATTTATAAAGTCATCTGCTTCAATGAAGATAGATTATATTTTTCTTCCTTGCAGCTGTGTCTATAAAAGTGAAAATGCCTGAATTGTTAAAGTAATTACTTACTTCTAATAAAGCTCAGAATTCAGAGCTGATGGGTTTGTTTGGTTTTTTTTCTAAAACAGAACAATGACAAGAAGACATTTCTTTAAATCAACAAATTTTGGCCTTAAATGTTTCCGGTGGGTTCCAGTGTATAACGTAGATTTCCAGTGGAAAAAGAATAGGAATCATTGCAGGTTATTGTTGCAGAAGCAAAGGTCAGTTGATTGTCTTGTAGGAATGTTTTGAAAGTGGAGTAGTTAATGAGTAAGCATCTTGCTCTTCAATCTTTTCTTTTGGTTGTAATAGGAAATTTTATCAGTAAATAAACTCAAGAATCTAGTGAAATGTGATATGAGCAGATGCATTGAGTGTTTTCTGGGCAATCAATGTCATGATAAGAGCCATGAACTTTGTGTGGTAAAAGTTTGCTGTTCCAAAATGCCCTGTGTGGTTACTTCTTGTTTTTATTTGGCACCTCTAGATATCAAAATACTGAATGAAGTTGCCTAACACAATTTTTTTCTCATAATTTCATAATTCCACTTCATTAATAATGCTAGTAATTTTTTTTCTTCTGTTTTTACAGATTCTGAAGGTGTTTAAGCTCTGAATACTTACAAGCATCTTCATACATAGCAATGTCTGGCTCATATGATGATTCCGTTGGAGTAGAAGTTTCTAGTGATAGCTTCTGGGAGGTAATCCAAATGTTTATTCAATATTTTTATTTTATTTTTTACTTTTATTTTAGAAAATTTGCTATCTGTGCACTGTAAACTGTGGAGAGAGCTGCAATGCAAGACACATTGGTTATTGTGATCTGCAGAAACAGCCTTCAGGGTAGAAATTACCTTTTGGATTTTGACCTAGTCCTGTTGAGGGTTTTGATGGGCACAAACCTGAGGATCATCCATTTGGGCAGAGTATGGAATTCAGAATTGAACCTTTTGTCAATTTTTATTGTCAAGAAAGGGCATGTGTGAGTAGCTTTTAAAATGATCAATGTTAAATCTAAAGTAACTGTTCCAGGCTACTGTAAGTGTACATAAATTACAAATGTAAGATAGTGTGTGAATGTACTGCTTGTCTCCTGTTTGTATCTGGCTATAAGTATAATTTAAGTCTCTTTTTTGAGAGAAGTTATGCTTATCTAAATGTAAAAGCATACATGCAGAAAGACAGTTTAAAGTACTTCATAATATCAGTAATTTGTGCTGCCCCAATCTGACAGAGGCTTTCAGATGCTGTGAAAATTTAAGGTCTAAAGAAAGGAAACTTCCTAAAGCAGAAATACTTTTACAAAAATAAGTCTTTTTCTTAGAGTAAAAAAGGTTTGACAGTGTCAATACTGACACAGTTGGAGGTAAGTACACTGTCCAAATTAGCTGTATTCAGTAGGACAAACTTCTGCCATTTGAGAGGGAGCTCTTTGGAGTTTGAACTATAGCAAACATGAAAACGGCTCAGGGGAACCTGTCTGAATATTTCTGTTACCAGAGACCTGTGTAAGAAAGTTTGATTTTGGTGACCTGATACTGTGTTTCCTTTTAGATGTAAGCTTTTCTAGACCACTAAACTGTGCTCTTTGTAGTGACAGCATATTACGTTTTGATGCAGATCTCACATGGTTTTTCAATATATTTTCTAAAAGACCTAATGCCAGTGAGGTACAGTTTTATGAGGAGATGTATTTACTATTGTGTTAAATATATCTATCTTATTTTAAAATAGGTTCTTTTAAAATCACTGTATTCTAAGCCTTGACCCCTTTTGTTGCAGGGGGTAGGATGACTGCAGAGAGGCTGTGGGACCTCTGTTCTTGGAGGTGTCTCTCAAGTGGCTGTGATCCTGAGCAATCTGAGCTATCACACCTGCTTTGAGTAGGGGATTGGGCTACCTGATCTCCAGAAGGTCTTTGCAACCTCAGATTTACTGTATGGTTTGTTTCATGCTGAGGCAACTTCCTGAGCAAGCTTCCTTGCTAGAAGTGTTTCAAAATAAAATAAGGAGGCAAGTCAGGAAAAAAGAATTCTATACCAAAGGGGATATTTTGATGTGTGTTGGGCATCGTATACTTGGCAGCAGAACATGATTTCTGGCTGGCTGTTCTGTACCAAGCTGTTGTCTTCCATCAAATAATCATGTCTGGAAGCATAAAAGCTGAGTGAATGAGAACAAAAATTCTGTAAACTAGGATGATGATGTTTGGACAAATCTGAATTCAAAGAATTAAATCCAATAAAGGATGATCAGAAATGGCAATTACCGTAAATTAGGGCCTTCACGAAGGTTTGCTTAAATGTATTTGATGCTTATTACAGGTGGCTTATTTGTGTTTGTGCTATTGGTGACTTATTTTACATCATTTTGTAAACACTGCTATTTAAGTCTGTTTCTTTGGACTTTGCTGTGTATTCTTCCCAAAAGGTCAGGACTGCAGTCTGTTTCATAAGCAATGTCAGTAGGCTGATGTATAATGCATGAGCATACCTTTCTTTATCCTTGGATAAGGAAATGTTAGACTTCCGTATAGCAATCACTTGGTTTCCTTATAGGGTTTTCTGTGCTTTCTCTTTTTTGGTGTATAACCACGAAGACTGCTCTTTGCCATTAAAATGATACTTGGGAAGTCATGGCAGTCAGGTGTAATTCCAGGTGACAGGAAAGAAGCATTGTACCTGTCTTTAAAAGGGGTAGGAAGGAGGACCCTGGGAGGTACTGACCTGTCAAACTCACCTCTGTGCCTGGGAAGATCATGGGACAGACCCTCTCAGAAGCTCTGATAAGGCACAAGGAGGACAGGAAGGTAATTTGAGACAACCGAGGGCAAATCTTGTGTGACCAACCTTGTGGCCTTTTCCAGTGGAGTGGCTCCATCAGTGGACAAGAGAAAAGGGTACAGATGTCATTTATGTGGATTGCTGTGAAGCCTTTGACCCCCACAACATCCTTCTCTCCAAATTGAGGAGACACGGATTCGATGGTTGGATTGCTGGATGAAAAAGGAATTACTTGGGTGGTTGCATCCAGAGGGAAGCAGTCAATGGCTCAGAATCCCCATGGACATAGGTTACAAGTGGTGTCCCTCAGGGGACCACACTGGGACCAGTGTTACTTAGTATCTTCATTAATGGCATAGAGGGATCGAGGGCACCCTCAGCAGGTCTGCAGATAACACCAAGCTGAGGGTGCAGTGACAATCTGGAGGGACCTGGACAAGCTCGAGCAGTGGCCCATGGGAATCTCACAGGGTTTAACAAGACCAGGTGCTGGTGCTGCACCTGGGCCAGGGGAACCCCTGGGATCAATCCAGGTGGGGATGAGCAGATGGAGCAGCCCTGGCAGAAGGACTTGGGGGTGCTGTGGGTGGGAGCTCAGCATGCCCCAACCCAGAACCCCCCTGAGCTGGGCTGAGCCCCCAGCGTGGGCAGCAGAGGAGGGGGGGATTCTGGCCCTCTGCCCCGCTCTGCTGAGCCCCCCCTGCAGGGCTGCATCCAGCCCTGGGCCCAGCACAGGAAGGACAGGGAGCTGCTGGAGCCAGTCCAGAGCAGGGACACCAAGGGGAGCAGAGGGATGGAGCAGCTCTGCTGGGAGGAAAGGCTGAGGGAATTGGGATTGTTCAGCCTGGAGAAGAGAAGGCTTTGGGGTGACCTCATTGTGGCCTTGCAGTGCCTGAAGGGAGCCCACAGGAAAGATGGAGAGAGACTCTTGACAAGGGCCTGGAGTGACTGGACAGAGGGAATGGCTTCACACTGACAGAGAGCAGGGTTAGAATGGATATCAGGAAGAAATTGTTCCCTGTGAGGGTGGGGAGGCCCTGGCACAGGTTGCCCAGAGAAGCTGTGGCTGCCTCATCCTTGGCAGTGTCCAAGGCCAGGCTGGATGGGGCTCTGAGCAACCTGGGATAGTGGAAGGTTGAGTTGGAACCCCGCCCATGGCAAGGGATTGGAACGAGATGATCTTTAAGATCCCTTCTAACTCAAGCCATTCCGTAGTTCTGGTTTGGAGTCATCTTTCCAAACTAAATTTGACTGATATTTAGTCTAAAACCCATCCTTTTTATATGTTCTGAATTGGTTGTTTTGTTTCTGAAGATTGCAACTTTGCATTTTGGTCTTACTCCTTCTCGATAGAGTTAAACAGCTGTGATGAATGTGTTTTGTTTGATTTGATTAGAAAAGATGTGGTGCCTCTAGAATGCCTGCTGAATGCTTCATGCCTCAGGTCACAGGAAGTAAAGAACTCTTAATCGACTTGGAATTTGCTTTGTTACTACAGATTCTGTCATTTACACTCTTGTTAGAGGTTATTCAATGTTTTTGGCGCAATAAGATTTTTTCTTTGTTTTTGAAATCAGCTTGCAGCTTGTTGAAAGCCACTTTGCTATGTTTTACTGCCACAGCTGAAAACAGTGAATGTATTTAAACTTGACTGTGGCACAGAGGTGACAGTCTGTCAGGGTAAGCTCTTGAGTTTGTTCCCTTGCACTCCAAAACAGCCCAGATTTATTTACCTTTGAACTGTGCTGCAAAGCCCATCTTTTTCTTAAAAGGCATTTAGAAAAGAGTGAGGTGGTTGGCTGTGGGACCTAGCTGAAAAACTTACTGTGAAAACTGGTTTTTTGCTTACTGTATATCTATTGAAACTAAAACTCTTTTAGTTGTTGAAAGTTGTTCTGTTGAGCTGATGAAAACTGTACTTAATAAAACATTGATAAGTGAACTTCAAAGCCAACTTTTGCCATTGCTGTTGACAAATTTCATTGTCTTTAGGACATGAAACACTTTGTTCTCTATAAGTTTACTGACTCTAGGAGGCTTTGATTTCTTTTGGAACTGCCACTGCCTTTGCTATGGTTTCTTACTGAAAAACGTGAATCTAGAGTCTGTAGTTGCCTGGTAGTAGATTTACTGCTCTAACCTTGTCTGGCTGCATATGCTCAGACTGTCCATGGAGCAATTCCGTGAAGGTTACTTGATCTGTTAAGCTTTTTTAATTAATTTGCTATTTAAATACTGTTCATGGAAACTTCCAGTTCCAGTTCAGCTCAGTAACAGAAATACAATACAAAGAGTAACTTGTTTCCTCTAAAGGTTAATATTTTTTATTACAACACAGATATTGTTATCAGGTCCTGATTTGTGGTTGGGAAATTGTTGCCTTGTTGAAAGGGAATTGGAGACGATGCTGTTTGGACTCATGTTCTTGGTGATGGCTTACTGTAGATCTGCCACTCAAAAAATGCGGGTAGGTCAAGGCTTAGGCAGAGGTAGTACCTTGTGTCAGAGCAGCTGATATGACTGAAAAAAACAGGCTTTCAGAATCGTACGTGTTTGTTTACCATGCAGTAGAAACAGCAGCAGCTTTCACAATTAAATGGAATCTTTTTTTCATATTTGGTTAACCCAAGATATTACTTAAAGGGTTTTTGTTTTCTAGCAGGATGAGAAATCCTTTTCAGAAGAACAAATCCTTTTCTTTTCCTCTAATTTCTTCAGGTGTTTAGTCAATAAAAGTACTTTGGGAGTCAGACAATTTTGTACATATTTTACTAAAGGTTGCTTAGAGAACAAAGAATTGCAAAATAATAAAAAAAGACTTTCTGAAAGGTAATTCCCACAATAACAGTGGAGGATTTCAACAAAGTTTTAGTTGTAGTAGTGTCTTAAATTACTTAAGAAATGGAAGTTTCTCTCAATTTATTTTTCTGGCAAGCCTCAGAGTACCTTGATGTGTCTGGTTAAGCTCATAACTCTCTCTGGGTGCAGAAATCTTAAAGACTGAGGAATACTGTTGATAGGATGTTGAAGGAATTCCTTTATCTGTGTTACTTAGCTGATAAGGATGATATGCTTTGGTAATCAAAGGTTATTGCTGATAGCCTGAAGCAGGGTGGCTGCAAGTTTTCCAAGGGAAAACAGAAAATGTACAATTTGAAACCCTTTGTATTTCTTTTTCATCAACTATATGAAGTCTGAGCATTTGCATGACTGCTGTCAATACATCTCAGTTTGTCGTAATTATTTAGGGCACTTTCTGCATCCAAAAACAGACTGTGGCAAAACTGGTTAGTTCCAACATCGTGTTGCTTTAGTGAAACACGAGAAGTGGGCAAACCTATTGGCCTTGTCCTGCTGAAGTAGTTTTGGAATGCCCATGAAAGAATTTTTTTATATTAATAATTAACAAAATGCATCGTAAAATTTGCTTTCTGCTTATTAAGCCCCAGCCTTATGCTTGGTAATCACTATCAGGGACATATTAAATGCAAAACGCCTTGGGCAAGATGAGACCAATGCTCTCGTTCAGTTACATACCTGTGAAGGTAAGAAAGCCAATGAGTGAGTGTTCCTAGAGATCAAAGTGGGAGTGTGTGCATATCTTGCAAGGTAAGACATCAAAAGGAGCAGCTACCCTGCCTGTGGAGGCACTTATTTGAAATGAGCTCTAGGTCCCTCAGAGACTGTGTGCTCCTTATCCCCTAGGTGTGCTTCCTTTTCTCTCTGACTTTCTGCTAACATCAGCAATGTGGAGCCCACTTATTCCAGGGGTGTTTAAAACACCTACTTACCCATACAGAAATAGTCACTCTGAACAGCTGCTAAACCTGCAGCTGGGATTATTTTAGCCCTGTGAGCGATTCCCTTGGAGGACAGGACCTGGTGTGCATTTTGAAGTGCTGAACACAGGGCTTTTGTTGCCCTGAAGGATTTGCTGAGAATCCACTAAAAATATAAGACTTCCAACCTCAGAAAGTGGAAGTTGATCCCCTGTATAGTATGGGTGAATCAAATTTGGCCACTGTTTGCATTGCCATTGTCCCCTGCCCCCTTCTAACTACAAAAAAAACCCAACAAAACAAACCACTAAAAAAACCCTACCCAAAAAAGCCCCCCAACCAACCAAAGCAAGGCCCAAATGAAACACTCTGGATAAAAACTACTTGGAGTCTGCAGTAGTAGATTCCTGTCACACAGGCGTATTTTAAATCTCCTCCTGACTTTGAGCAATGGAATATTTTTCATTTATGTTGCCAGGTGTTTGCTTTACTGGTGTATTTGGCTTAACATTTTGTGTGTTTAAGAGCTTCCTCAGGATTTTTCTTGTAACCAGTGGTGAATTTATATGCATCAACTTAAACTTACTCATTGCTAGTGCTCATAGGTACTTGGACTGTGTATGTGCTAATTATGCACCACGATAATTATTTTTATTTATAAAATCCACACAGTGGTTATAGATGTTAATGCTGGTTGAAATGTTTGGAAACTTCCCGTTTGACATAGCTGGAAAGAAATTTTAGTCATGGTTAAATGGAATGCTGGAAATAGTGTGTGTCCCTGGGCTGGCCATTGGTATGTGTGGATTTGACTATGAACCTTTAAAGCTTATTATTCTGTTTCGTGCCTAGGAGTATTTGCCCCTAAAAATACCCTTGCTGGCTTTCTTTTGATTGGTTCCAGTTCATAAGGGCTGACTTGTTATGAATAAGCTGTGCAAGCTTGGAAAAAGAGTTGACATCAACTCTATCTTCAGGCATTTGAAACTCCTGAAGTATTCGTGGTTATAGTGATTATCATGATACGCTGAAATTACCTAACAGGAATTTAGCAATAGCTGAATGTTTGCCACCTTCTGGGCTGCTAACAAATGAGAATACTCTTCTTTTTTCTCTCAGTGTACCGGAAAAACCTGCAAAGTGTGTTTAACACTCTAGGCTTTTATGCTGCTCTATGAATATGCCTTAAAATAAAAAAAGTCTTAACAGTTGAGGTAAAGGAGCCTACATAATTTAAGACTCTCCCTTTGTGTTTAGTGCTGTGAAATTGTAGAATAATGAGGTTGTAAACTCTTAGATATCCCCATTAAAGATCCTATCAGTGACAGTGCTTGGCTCCCTTGGTATAAGGAAAGCTGCCTGGACTGCCAACTATAGAATTATCAATGCCTCCTCAGAGGGTGCCTCTGTGTTTTTTCTGGGTGTTACAGATTCCCTAAATCTTAGATTTGGCCGAGGATTTGAGGTGGCATTGTTGTGCTCATGCCTGAGAGAAAATGATAGCATCTATAATGCCTGTAAGAGAGAAATGGGGCAAAATAGGATCAACTGAGGTTTATTAGCAGCTAAGCTCAGTATTTTTTGCAGTGGAAAAGGGTTAAAACAGATGGTTAATTCGAATTAGAACAGGTAAGGGAGAGTGATACAAAACTATGAATCACAATTTTCATAGAATTAACTGATTGCATCAAAAAAGTGACCATTATAGTGGTATTTTTAAGAAATAAACTCCTGGTTATTTCCTTTTGAAGTGTTTCTGACAACTAAGGGTAAAGAGCAACTGAATTTGATATCATATAATAAACTATCAGATGGATGTAGTGTTGATACTAAAATGAAAGTGGGGTATAGTTTTTAAATATCTCTTTTTCTTCTTGAAATGGTAAGAAAGTTTGTAATCTTACAATTTACTTTTCTGAAACAAATATTTTATTTGTAGGACGTAGAAACTTAGAACTTTGTGACATAACTTCATTTGTGTATTAGTTGTCTGCTGTCTAACAGGAAATAGCCCAATGCTCAGAATGATCAGAAAATTAATTCTAACTAGAAAAATCATGTATGTTCATGTACTGTACAGGGCCAATTGAGAAATCCGAAAATTGCCAGGCATTATGTAAATGTGGCTCTGACTGAAACCTGAAACAAAGAAGCACAGGATTTTTTTGTTTGTGTTGTTCCTGGTCAGTTGCTGCAAATAAAAGAATTCTTCGTTTTTAATTTGCTCAAATACTTCTTGTGAAGGGAAAGGGGGAAGTCTTGCAGAATGTTTGCCATTTACCTCAGAAATTGGAGAAAAGAGTCTTGAATAAACAATGTATAACGTCATGTTTTTCAGAGTTCAGGGTGCCTTGAGTGTGTTTCTAGGTTTTTCATTTATTGTTTTAACCTATCTACAGTTAATCTAGTAGTTCCTTGGCCACACAAAGGCTGGAATTCTTTTCCCTTTACTTAGCTCTGTGGTCTAAGGACCTTGTGTCTCAAACCTCGTCTCCTGCAGTGACAGGCTGCACATTCCACTTCTCAAAGATTTGTGATTGCAGTGTCTATAACTTACAATGCAATTTTTTTTTTTAAAGAAACCATTAGGTTTTTAAAATGTTACATGCCAAGTTATATGGAACACAGAAAAAATGTTGTATTTCCAAAATTCTAGCGTTCCTCATAGGGCAAATTTCAGTGTAAAATGCTTTCTTTGCAATACTAGGTTATTTTCCGGTATTGTAGGCCTGGTTCCTCTTTATGCTGATACTAAATTGTGATGCTGAGTTCCTTCAGTCCTCCTGTGAGGAGGAAGAGGTAGTGTGAGTGAATTACTTGTGGCATGCATGCAGTTCTTTAGAGGTGGCCTTATGTGGTAACAGTGAATGGATCATCACAGGTAAGCTCAGTTCAGTTCTCTGAATACCTGCCTGAAATTGGCAACTAGATGTTACCATGAGGCTGGAATTTGCTCAGACAATGCAAAATGAAAGGATTAAATGTACCACAAGGCAGCCAGCTCTCATTCAATATTAGCATTTAAAATGCTAATTTAATAGTGAAAATTTATGAAAGGAAATGTTCATGCTACAGACATAAATTCCTGGGCACATAACTGGAGACACCAATTGATGCTAATGTAAGGCTTCAGGAGTTGTGCCAAGCTGACATAACCTGTTTTGAAAGTCTGCTTGACTGTGAACCTACAGCTGGAGTAATTTTGAGCAGATGAATGATTTGTCTTTCATTACAAAGACTGTAGAATGTATTCTTGGGGGTATTTAATTTCCTTAACACTTTGATTACGTATGCATAACTTCCTGCTTCTCCATTTCCATTTCTCCTGAAAATGGGAGGTTATTTTTCATGCTTTCTTGGTAATAGATGCAATCAGTTGACATGGATGCATTGACTATCTCTGGTAGCTTCTTATCTTCAGTTCTGTTGTGGCTTATGTTTAAATGTGCAGGGGGTGTGTGTATGCATTTGTTTACATGATTTAGACAAATCATGCTAACTAATGCATTACTTAGATGCTAACTAAATTCCTTTGATCTGTTGAAGTGCATCTAGTCCAAACCAAAAAACATGCTCAAATGAATTCTTTGAAGGCCCTGTCTAAGAGAAATGGTTTTGTCATTGATAGTTTTGATTTTATTTTTTCCCCAGATTTAATGAGAAGTCCTAACATATGTCTGTATTTATTAGTATAGTCATTTATTCTTCCAGCATTTAATATAGGGATTATTTTCCCTTTTAAGAGTATTCCCCTGTATACCATTTTTCTTGAGCAAATGGCTTGCATGTACATCTGCTGACAAAAATCTGAATAAATGAACCTAAAAGTTGGACGTTTTTCTGTATGTCAGATGTGAAGCAGATATGATTCAAATGTAAGAATGACTAACCCACTTTGAGTATTTGAATGTTTAATCTACTGCCTTGATGCTAATCTTTGTTTTTCAGTCAGGTGGTTAGGGCAGATAAGAAACTGGCTGTGATATTTAATAGGCTGTGCAAGTTCTCTTAACAGAGTTCTTAGGTCTTGTTTAATGTTTACAAAAGCCAGGCTGAGTGACCTTGAATTCAGTGGAAATGTTACTCTGGGAGCAGTGTAAGGCTTTTTTTCCTCTCAGACATTTAGATTTGTTATTCCATGTTGGTGTGTGCACACGAGTGAAAGGGGAGTGTTAATTATATAGTGGATGGTCATTATAAAGCATGCATTTTGCTCCACGTCCTCATTTTATTGTAGCTTGTACCTTTAGCAGCTATGGGGCTTTTTTTCTTTAGTATTTACAATTCTAAGTATGGGAACTCCATGTTATTGCTGTCAGTATCTTCCCACATTAAATTCTAGAGTATACTTTGGAAATAATTGCTGTCTGGTTTGTCAGCAGTGAGTGCATTCTTAAAAACTATTATTATGGTTGATAGAGATGTTGCAATGTTCCTTTGCATGTCTCTGCAGTTTTATTAATCAAGAAAGATTAAACACAGCATAAAATTAAGGTATTGGGTACTTGATAATAAACATTGAAGAGGGAAAGAAATACTCTATTATTTCTCTTCATTTTCTCCACTATCTAGAAAATTACCAGGAAATAATAATGCAGAACAATTGTGGTGACTGTCCATAATTACATTGCAGGCCTAATAAAATATAATAAAGCTTTCACTTTTAAAATTAACAAATTTTTTTTACAGGGGAACTTGCAGGCTTTGTTCTATTCTTGCAGTTAGCTTTTATGATTAATTGATTTAAGATTAATGAACCCCATTCAATAACTGATTATTTCCTGCTGTATTACTTTACTCTTAGTTAACAGTATTTGTGTTAACTAGTAATTTATCTTGTTTTCAGAGCTTTCAAGCAGAAATTAAGTATTTTTCTCTTGGTAGGTTGGAAATTACAAGAGGACAGTAAAACGAATTGATGATGGCCACAGACTTTGCAATGATCTTATGAATTGTATTCATGAACGGGCACGGATAGAGAAGGTCTATGCTCAGCAGCTCACAGAATGGGCTAAAAGGTGGAAACAGCTTGTGGAGAAAGGTAATGCCTTCTGAGTTTGATCTCTGACAACTTTCTCAAATGGAAAAAAATGTTTCTGTATATCTTTGTTTTGGTAAGTACGAAGTAGAAATACTGTATGTTTTAGCCTATAATGGAGTCTTTGCAGGAGGCTCAGTAATGTGACAAATGACCAAGCTTTTTTTGATAAAAACCCAATCAAACAAAGCCCTGCTCTTTTGCAAGTTTGCTTGTTTCTTGCTGAAGCAGATGAATCTTGCCTCCAGTACTGAATTATGTTCTAGAGAACTGTCTGTTTCTAGATAATTAACAGTACAGTGTGAAAAGGGATTCTGAATCACACAGGGGCAGTGATTGTGGGGGAAAGACTAGTAATTAAAGGCCTAGACATTGCTCTAATGGAAGGCTAAACTGACACCATTTAATATATTCTGCAATAGTTTGTTCTTTTACGGTTACCCACCCTTCAAAAAGTACATTGAGAAACTGAAGGCAGTTCAAAGGGGAGCTCACATGTGGAATACTTAGAATTGTGGTACAGGGGTAAGGATGCCAGGCTAAATGAATATTATTTTTTCTGGCTTAAAAGTTTGTAATACTCTAAATTTGTATGAAAAGCAATTGTTCCCTTTTCTAGGTTTGCATCAACATTGCTGTTTACAAGTGAATATAAGTCAATAGTTTCAGGTAGTTTCTTGGGAATATAAGTTCCATGTGGGTGATGGTTACTGAGAATGACACTTTTTGTTGTGTTTAGGCCCACAGTATGGAACAGTAGAAAGGGCTTGGTGTGCTTTTATGTCAGAAGCTGAAAAAGTGAGTGAACTACATCTAGAAGTAAAAGGTTCACTGATGAATGAAGATTTTGAAAAAATCAAGAACTGGCAGAAGGAAGCCTTTCATAAGCAAATGATGGGAGGATTTAAGGAAACCAAAGAAGCAGAAGATGGATTTAGGAAAGCTCAGAAACCCTGGGCAAAAAAGCTGAAAGAGGTACAGCAGTAGATTATGTATTAGATATCCTGTGTTATAATATACTAATGTTTCAAATCTCTATAAGGGAGTAAACTCCCTATTCTTTCTGCTGGACCCTCCTTTCTCTTAAAGATCTCTTGCTTTCTGTCCTCTTCTGAAAATAAATATTTTTCTCTTGGTCTCTCCTAATCTTGGTGAGTTCAGTGAAAATCTGGAAAAAGTGGAATTTAAGCTGTTGTTTTAACAGTATCGGATTTCATGCAATTGAAGGTTATGAATTTCTCAAATAAATGAGGGAAAATGTGTTTGTAGGTTTTTTTCCCCTCTCATATAACATTATTCCTAAATAACAGGCTGGTAGAAGGGGAGCAGGTGAACATGGGCATGAGGGAAAAGTGTTCAGTTGGGGACTTTCTGTAAACCTTTTATTGGGTCTGTTCAACACTTCTCTAAGCTGGATGAGTGACATTTCTTGTATGGTGAAAGAATGCTCCAGTAATTTCCTTACGTTGATTCTTACGTGTTGTTCATTCTTTGGCCTAAATGAAAACAATTACTCTCCCAAAAAAAGAAAAAACATCCAGAAACAAAACTTGACAGTTCCTTCATGGCAACATGATTTTATGGCTAAGTTTTTATGGTTGCTGTGGACTGTCCCAGATGCAAAGACTCAAATCTCCCTTTGTAGGTGGAAGCTGCAAAGAAAGCTTACCATGCAGCCTGCAAGGAGGAGAAACTGGCTATATCCAGAGAAACAAACAGCAAAGCTGATCCAGCACTGAATCCTGAACAGCTCAAGAAACTACAAGACAAAGTGGAAAAAAGCAAACAAGATGTACTAAAGGTATACTGTATGTTTTTTTAACCTATAGCTTGTGCATATTTAAGCTTTTTTTTCCTCCTGAATGTGCTGTGAACACCAGTTCACATAACTTTCTGTCAGGTACAGTCCTGTACCAAAGTTTAGTTTTCTCCCAAGAATGTGTTCTTGCCAAATTCTTCTTCTCTGAAGAATGAAAAATGTATGGCCTCTTTTTCACTTAAGTACTTTCAGCAGGGAGCTAAGCACAGTAAGCCAGCAAACTTCTAGGGCAGAGTTCTACTTATTTACTGGTGAGAGCTGAGCTATTGCACTTGAGAGTCTGAGAGATAGATGCCTAAAACTTGATGACATCTAAATACGTCATCGTTCTTGACTGCAGAATGTATTTTTTAAAAAAATTAAGCTGATATAGTTCATTTAAATAAATGCTGTTCTGTTGCACAGTTTGCTTGATCTCTTCAGTGGGCTGCTACTGAGAGGCTTTTAACGTGTGACTCCTCAAGGATGTCTTTTTCCTTTGAGAATGCTGTTCCAGGATCTGGAATGTTATGTTCTATCAGTTGGGATCTTTAAATTCCTGCCTGTGGACTGCTTCTGTAAATTAGTGCAGAGTCTGGGGTTGTGTCCGGTAGCTGAGCTCACAGTGTATGCAATTTATGTTCACAAGGATGTACACAGTGTTTGGGGTTTTGGTCATAACTCAGTGCACTATGTAAATTACTAAAGGAGAAAAGACAGCACTTTAAAAGATCTCCAGATACCTTCAATAACTTGAAAGACTTTTTGCTCTGATTAGTCCATAGCTCCTTTGGTTTTTATCTTTGCTGTTACATTAACATTTGTCATGGTTTCTGTTAAAAAGCCGGAGAAGATGCTTGGAGGTTTATTGGAACTGTTTCTGCAGTTTACTTAAATAAGTCTCATTGTACCCTAACGTGGGTACAGTGGTTGTGGAAAGAGATTGCAGCTTGGCAACTTCTGGCCTAAACCTTGGCCTCTACTTCATCAATTAATCTGTGTATTGTAGGATAGTATAAAACATATTGCTAACAGTTTGGTTTTGTACCCCCAGACAAAAGAAAAGTATGAAAAATCACTGAAGGAATTAGATAATGCTACTCCTCAGTATATGGAGAACATGGAGCAGGTGTTTGAGCAGTGCCAGCAGTTTGAGGAGAAACGGTTGCGTTTTTTCCGAGAAGTGCTACTGGAAGTTCAAAAACACCTTGACTTGTCCAATGTTGCAAGGTAAAGCTGTAAGACTTCAAAATTAATGCTTAATATACCTTTCTGTGAATAAATGCTTCAGGTAGATCAGAGTTGAGAGTTCTGATTTCTTTCTAATGCGTTGCTTCAGTTTGAAAGTGTAAGTGAAAGAGATTAATTCTTTGTTTTGTCTAAAATGAGATTAGCACCTATCTCTAACATTTGCCAGAACCAACAAACCTTCATTCTTGTGGTATTTTATAATCAAATATGTTCCAATTAGAAAGGATTCAGAGCTTAGAATCAAAAAATGCTGGATCAAAGACTGGGAAAAGAGGGTTTTGGTGTATTACATGTCTTGCATATTTATTGGAGAACAAACTAGAATTTATTAGTGTAGGACAGCATGAAATTTGTGGTCAATACATTTATTGTTAAAATATTAGAGCTCAGTAATGAAATTGCGTTAATCTGGGGATAAATTTAAGATCCATAAGTTAACCATTACTGAACTCTTGTCCATCTTAATTTCAAAGTCTGCTCTTTATGCTGTCATACGTATCAAGCATGTCTTGTACTTTGTTCTTTCTGCCTGAGCCCTCACTGTATTCCAAGAAAGCTCAACTTTTGCTGGGGGACTCTAGACACAGGAATACTTGCAGTGAGTGCTGTAACAATAGTGGAATTTTACATCCCACTTCTAATAGCGGAGATCCCATACACTCTGGTTAGCACTTCAAGTGCAAGGAGAAAAGGAAGAACTGAGTTTGGTTTTAACCCTGAGCAGTGTCCCAAACTGGCTTGCTATGCTGTCACACAAATGCTAATGCTGGCATGAGTGAAGGGAGTAACACAGAGGCAAGAACAAAAACAGAGCAGGCAATAGGTTAGGGCAAAACCACTTATTTGGGCATCATTATCATTTTGGCATCATTATCATTTTGGCTCTCTTCGAAGTTCTCATGGAACTGCTGTGGGACACAGGTTCTTTTTACTCTCAGAGTAGATAGATGGTACAATTGCTGTCCATTTGATTCAGTTTCATCCGGTTAAAGGAAACTACAAAACAGAAATAAATGAGAAATAGTTGACTTAATGGACAAGGTTGGGGGAAGACCACAGAAAATTACCAAGTGGAGAAGCAATGATTTCCTTTCAAGATACTTAGAATTCCAGAAGTGGTCATAATAAGGTGCAAACAAAGAACAGAATTATTAGGGTGAAACCAGGGAAAAAGCAGCTGTAACTGTTTATCTATTTCCTTATCTTTGCTTCTTTCAGTACAGAGATAAAAGATGGAGAATAGTCTTGAAAAGAAAGTTTGATTTTTAACTTTAATGATGCTAAAGAGCACAGTCCAGAAAATAGCCTGCCATGTTTTCTACAGATGTAGACCTAAAGTTTACTGATGATTTAACTGATGGCTAGTGGGTCATTCAAAATGATATTTTTCTCAAATTTCTCAAAATACATGCCTATTGCTTAAACACATTGAAATGACTGCTGATGTAGGAAAAACCCATACTGTGTATACATTAAAGCAGTCAAGTATTATATACAAAGTGAGAAGCGTGGAAGCGTATTTTGAGAATGTTTGACTCCTTGACAATGCAGGACTAATGAATTCTAATTCTAAATTTTGTGTGATTTGGTCTGGAAGGATTTTCACAAATTCTCTACCTTGAGTATAATAGCAGCCTAACTGTATATATATAATAATACAATAGCAGTTCTGTGTGTCTTATTTTGAGCCTTGTGACTGTTGTGTTGAGATTATTTTTATATTCTGAGCTCCATGTTGCACCATATTGGTGGCTTTGATACAAATATATGGTCATGCACATTACCATGTGCATGGTCTAGATCAGGGGATCAGAGTTGTATCTGCAGCATGACTTCTATTCTGTTAATGAAAAACAACTAGAGTAAGAGATAAGAAAAACTAGTAAGGTTCTTTTTCACAGTGTTTGATGTAAATAATACAGTTACTAAAATCAGAGAGTACCCAAACCAGTACAAGCAGTTAGCAGATATTGTACCTGCAGAGGAAAATGTGTAACCCATTTATTTACCTCTGCTTCAAGTTTGGGATTTTTATTTTTATAATCGCTTACAATTCTTGTTGGATTAAAACAGAAGTTTTCATAGAGTCCTATGGACTTAGCACAAAACCAGTTTCTACTGTCTTGTAGACAAGCTTTGAAATTCAAGAAACTTCAGGATTGCATTTCAGTAGTTTAAATACAGTCCTATGTATATAAATATTTTTTTTAGTGATAGCCAATTAAATTACTTTACACAAGAGTCATAGTTTTAAAATCTGGTAAACAAGGATTTTATGGTGTGGTGAACTTTCAGCAAGTTTACTTGTTGGACTACTCTTCCCACTTTACAGGCAGTTAACAGGTCTGTCAGTTTTTAAAAGTCTGTCTTGCTCTAACTTTTTTCAATAGTATTGTGAACTTTGAAATATTAAAAAAAGAAATTCTCTTGGGGATTTGCCATGATTCTAAATGTTATACTAAATTAGAAGACAAATTTGTTTTGCAGTTACAAAAATATCTACCGTGAACTGGAACAGAATATCAAAACAGCAGATGCTGTTGAAGACTTGCGGTGGTTTAGAGCTAATCAAGGTCCAGGGATGTCAATGAATTGGCCTCAGTTTGAGGTAAGGTCACAGTACTTAAACCCCAGAATTGTTTTATTTTTCCCTCTTTGCTTTTTGTAATATTTCTTTCTGGTGTAATTTTCAACTTCAGGCTTCCAACACTGAATCTTTTTGTTTTACAAGTCATAGTAGTTTTCTTCTCTCAGTTTTCATTGGGCTCTTCTCATCCCACAACTTTTGGAGGTGATTATGTTGAGCACCTATTGAAAGAGAAAATGGGTAAACCAGAAAACTACAGTGACTTTTTTTAACCTAAAGTCTTTACTGAAGTCATCAGCCATTCTTTAATTGATACATCTCTGACACCTGCATATGTTATCCTTTATGTTTTAGTTCTCCCCATTGGTGGGAGACTGCAGACTTCAATTTGAATTTCCTTGCTGTTAGCAGGTAATTGTAGATTATGCTGCAAAGACTCTGAAAAAGTCTGAATTAAACAGTTCAAGTTTTGAAAATTGGTATTTAAAATTCAATACTGCTATATTCAAAAATTCCACCTTTACCCAGTTGGTCATTTTATTGCTGGATGCCATTTTCAAAAGAAAGGAGCTTTTCTAAGTAGTGTTCTGTTAACATAGCCTACAAGAAATAAGTACAAAAATGTGTCAGTGCAGATCATACTACTAGGGTGTTAAATAGCTGGAAGTGGAATGAGTTGGACTAGAATTGTGCATTTAGTTGAAATAAGTCTAGACATTAAATTAATGGAGTGGAAGCATGAACTCTGGAGTGTTTCACTGTTCCCTTATTAACCATAATGGAAAATACCACTTGTTTTTAAAATACTGAGTAACTTTAGATGAGAGGGTTTGATGAAGAAAACTCATAACAATACTGTAGAATTTCTTTGCCTGAAACGCTGAAGTGCAGTTACTTCTGTGTGGGGAAATTACCATCCTTTTTCTTAAGCTTTATAATTAACAAATGAAATACTCCTGTTGCTATTTTCCTAATCAAGTTTTTTCTCGTTTACATGCTACAAGGATGACGTAAGTAAAAAAGTCATGATCAAATGACTATGAAATTGCATTGTAAACTGCAAATATGCATAGGTCAGTGGTCTTTAAACTATGGTAACTCAGAAATCCAATATGTGTTTTACAAAGTAAAAATAATGAGGTATTTGAAGAACTGTGCAGAAAGCGCTGGACTGACTGTGCCACATATATAAACCAGAAGTAATAGCAACTCTCAAAACTTCATTTTCTGATTAAAATACTTATCTTTAATGCTATCTTTTGTATAGCAAACCCTCTCCTGGTTTTTTTTACCTTTAAGATTTCTGAGAGGAAGCATGTCTCAGCATAGGATATTTGATTGCATCCAGTTTGTTTTCTGTTGATTCCTGCGTTATATCAGTATAATATATAGTATAACAATATATCAAAGCTTAACTGTGACTTGATGCAGGAGTTGTGTTTAGATCTCACCATGCCTGTCTCATCTGCCTCTGAATGGTTCAAAACATCAAGGAGGGTCTACAAGTGGCATCATGAGTCTTGTCAATACTTGGGTTGATTTGAGCCTTAACTCTTATAGATGGCTTTTTAGGACAATGAATTTCACTAAATCTAGAGTGAAGCACCTTAAGGGCTCACATCTTAAGGACAGGAGAAGTAATATAAAATGAGTTTAAAAATTAGCTTCTTTCTAAGTCATCTGAGAGTGCTTCTTGAGAAGTAAGCCCTGTCTTACAAAACCTTTTCAAATTAAATGTAAGAGTTACCTTTTAAAGCCAGATGTCTTGGCGTTATTTGAAACTCTGAGCCCTCACAGTACATCTTTTAAATATCTGCACTGGCCAGCTCTTTTGATTTCTCCAGTTGTGTGCCAGATGTCTGGTATTTCAAAGGGTTCAGAGTACTAAACAGGGAAGTACAGGTAACCTTGGGGTTTTGTGAGTAGCACAGATACCTGTTTGCATTGCTAGAGCAGGAAATAGATGACAACTATAAATGAAACATTTAGAGTAACTCGTCTTTAGTAATTATTGGTAGTGTTGTATGTATAGATGTATGTTCCATAACTCAGTTTGAAAATTAAATGTGATAATGACTTGTTCAGTTGAATTTCTCAATCCCGTTTTGCCTTCATTGGTAGGAGTGGTCTGCAGACCTGAATCGCACTCTCAGTAGAAGAGAAAAAAAGAAAGCTTCTGATGGAGTGACTCTGACTGGTATTAATCAGACGGGAGAGCAAGTTTCACAACCTAACAAACACAGCAGGTAGTTTTTTATGCCTAAAAACACTAATTGGAAAAGATTGTTGCCTTCAAATACACTAAGCTCTACAGAATCAAAAAGTCACTGTTCAATCAAATGATAATTATCTGCAAGCATTTTTAGTGATGTCTCTGCACTTCACAAATTAATTTGGGAATTATTCTTCATTTTATAGCTCTCTTTCCATTGGGAGCTGAAAGAAACCAAGCTTCATGAGAAACTGAGCTTTCTGTAGCTGATCTGATGGTCTCTTGCTACCTTCCCATCTCTAGAAATGACAGTAATACTGTGAGATCTTAGCTTGCAACACATTTAGTCACATCAGAATTCTGGATGTGATTAATATAAAACTGTTAACATCAACCGCTTTAAAAAGGAGTGAAGCTGGCTAGAAAAATTGCACTGCTTTTTATTGCAGGCAGTAGGAAAAAGAAATTGTGGTCCACAAAGGATATTCTAATTGTGGAGGAATGCTCCATGTGTGAGACTTTCCAAGCTTTCTTGAGCCTTATGCTGCACTTTGATAGATGTTTGGGTTTTTGTTTAGTTGTTTATATTAATTTTTTTGGCTGAAAGAGGGGTCTGCTAAGAAACTGCTTAGTGGGACACCAGTGACAGTGTTCTCTTACACAGATAGGGTCACCATAATGCTTTTTCTTTTCCAAATTAGCAGTCTTAGTGTCCAGAGTAACACAGTGCAGTCAGTACAATCAAGTTACAATCCCTTTGAAGATGAAGAAGATACTGGGAGTACTGTCAGTGAAAAGGAGGACAATAAGATCAAAAAGTTGGTGAAATGTTGTTTTTTAATTGTTTTCACATTTGCACTTTCTCTATCCAGGGTTTTCTATTTTCGGTTTCTATAACACTATGCTGGTCAGTGCATGAAGTGTTTTTAAGCAGTTTTGTAAGCAACACTGTAACCTAACTTGTCTTTCCTAACAGATGCCATACTTGTTGCTTGATCTTTGGTTTTAAACTACTGTGGTTATTGGCAGTTGCTAACAGAACTGCTGTTGCTTTTTTCCTTCCTTTACCAGTCCTATAAAATGTTAAAACTGATGTGTTGTTCTAGTGAAACTGCTTCTGGAGCTTTACTGCTCTGTGTCTTCTCACTGAGTGAATCTGCTTTTAAGATTGCTTTCTTTTTTTGTTTAGGACCTTCTTGAACAGCTAGCTGCCTGTTGCTTCAGTGTACACTCTAGGGATATTCCACTCTCTTAACTGGCATGTGCATGCTGAACAGTGAACTTCCCTTTAAATAATCAAGTTGTTGCAGTATAATAAGTTTTGTATTGGTGGATTGCAATATAGAAAAAGCGTTGAAAGCTATTGTAGAGGTGCATAGAGGTTTGGGAGGAAGGTTCTGCAAAGCAATTTAAATGTCTTATGTAAACCAGATAATCCTACTCATCGACTACTGCATCCCTTTTACCTTTCCAGAGCAAATAATCCCATGGATTATGTGCATTTCTTGATAGAGAAGTTTTTTGAGTTTGTGGGGAGATTGACGTGTGTTGGTTTTGCCTTTTTCTAACTTTGTAAATGCATTGCAAGAATTTTTTTTTTTAAATGAGGCATTATCAGTTAAATATAGATGAGAAGATGCCAGAAATTTAGTTTCCAAACTGGGCCTTAGAGTGGATTTTAAGCTTATTTAGGGGTTATTTTAGTGGCATTTCTAGTCTCCTATTTTAAAAGCAGTAAAGAATAATTTCAAAATTGATTTTCAGCGTTAGCAGCTATGAGAAAAACCAAAGCTACCCTACAGACTGGTCTGATGAAGAGTCCAACAACCCCTTCTCTTCCACTGATGCAAATGGAGACACCAATCCCTTTGATGAAGATACCCCTCCTGCCATGGAGGTGAGAGTACGTGCACTCTATGACTATGAGGGCCAGGAGCAAGATGAGCTCAGCTTTAAAGCTGGTAAGTTTGCAACGTTCACTTTAAAATATTTGTCAAAAAGGAGAAAGGTGGGGGACTTTTTTTTCTCTTCAGCTTTTATTTCCTGAAGTCACCTGTTTCTCTGGATGTACAGCTCCACGTACAGGATCCTGTCTAACCATCATCCCTCCTAATAGTGCTTCTTGGTATCCCGTTTGGCAGCACGGATTCCTAAGCTCTTTGCAATGTGTTGGGTTGCCTCTGTTTGAGATATTCCTTTCTTACCATCTTAAGTGAAACAAAATGGCCTGCAGAACTGAAAATCCTCTCCCTTTTCTTCCTTGGTGATAGTAACAGCTGCTGCTTTTCGCTGTCTGGAAATGCCAACCCTACAGAGTTGTTTTTTAAAGGAATATACTGCTGCAGCTAATCTTGAAACTGTATTCAATCAACTGATAGCTTCTCTGTTTAAATGGAAAGCATCTAGTTTTTGGCATCCAACTTTCTGCAGTCCTAGCTTTTTAGGGTTGAAAATTTAGCCATGGGCAGAGACATTTTTTAACGGTCTCTTTCCAACCCTCTTCAGTGTATGTGAAGGAAATGCCTTTACCTGTTTTTTTAGTCATGTGTTATATTAGGGTACACTTAATACACATCTTCCTTCTTAAGGTGTTGAATCTCCCTTGAGCCCTAAACCCTTTTATCCCTCACTGTTACAGGGGTTGAGAGAACAGAATAGATGCCACTGGTGGGGGAGACCCATCACACACTGTTTCCATACACAGGAAGGTGACATGAGGGTGTGATGGCTGCGCACCACAGGGGCTGCTGCCTCCAGCTGAAATCTACCCCCTGTTCGTGCCTTTCAAGCCAATTGTTAACTGTCTTGCCCAGAATTGCAGGAGACATTTTCAAACCAGGAATTCCAGGACAAGACTGCAGGAGTTAGAACTTCTCTGTGCAAATGAGAGATCTAGACACTCTTTGAGCTTGTCTCTTTTCCTGTTTGCTTGTAATTTATTCCCATCTCCTGTAACAACTAGATTAATTGTAATAGAAAAACAGGATTCAAGTGTTGAAAACAAGCTCCAGAAAGCTTTTGGCTCTGCCTCCCTTTCAGCTGGGTTAGTAAGAAGTGTGCTATTTCTGTACCACCTGCTGTGGTTCTTAGGTGGATGTTAGGGCTAAAAGTTAGGAAACCAGTCAATGCTGTAACACATCAGGGAAGTGCAGGATGTCTGCTCTGCTGATGGAGAAGGGTGCTGCTCAGAACAGTGTGTCCCCAGGTCATACTCTAAATGCAGTTTGTACTTTCTGAACCAAAAAGCCCCCCAGCTCAGGTGGTGGTGCTCTGTCTTTAACTCACCTCTTTCCTTTTTTATTAGTGAAACCACTGAACATCTGACTTCTCTTCTTTGTAGACAAGTATTGTAGCCTTCCAGAGTGGAGGAATGGATTATTTGTCCATGAACTTTGCTGAATTGTGCCCTGACAGAAGTACAGTAGTAACAAAACATCTGGTACTTTCTGTGGAATGCACACAAGCCAAAAATTACTTTTCATTCTATAGACTTTAACTGCTCCTTTTTTCTCAGCAGGGGATGGGAGCATGCTAATCCTCTTGAAATATATGTGTGGTACCTGTGAAGCAGCAAGGATTTACACTAATGAGTCTTTCCTTGGCAAAACTGTGCAATGTTTATACACACAGATGTGATGGTTAAATACAAAGTTTGGTGTTCCGTGCTGGAGTACCAGCTGTGTCACTTGCATTAAACCATTGAACCAAGTGGCTCTCACTGTGAGGTCTGTAGAAATAAAGCAGAGGAGGTATGAACTGTGAGATGTATGTGGACTTCACTTAAAAAGTTTAGTACTTCAAAGGAAGAGCATTAAAGAATGTTACAACACCAAATTATGGGATTGATACAACTGTAGGAAAGGGATGATGTACAGATGCTGAATTATAGGATGGCCACTTAGTTTTTAGGCAGAGGTGTTAGTGTGAATAGCTTTACACTGAACATACAGAAAACTAAGGAAAAAACTCACCAGGCCAGGTGGGAGCCAGTTTAAAATGTACTCAGTCCTGTGTTCCTCTGTAGATATGCTTAGGCTCCTAAGCAGCTGTCAGCAGAGGATTTGATGCATTTTAAGGGTTTGTTCAAATGTGCGTGGATGTTCTCAGATGGGATTTCCTTGGGTATTCAAAGAATTTGCCTACAAAATGCTTCTAGATACATGTTACAGAATATATGCTCTGCACAGTGTCCATTAAATGTACTTTAATACATGAAATTAATTTTCATTAGTGGAGTACCTTTACATCTGGTGGTTTTTGTTGGTTTTTTTTCTCTTGGCAAACATCTCTGGGAGGCTTCCAAAGAGGAAAAATAACTTTATTCATATCTTATGAGAGGTTTTATAATCATGTAAGAGGATGGGACATAATTATTTACAATATGTCTGTCGAGCCCTCCTGTGGCCCTCTGTGGCTGAGAATAAATAGCAACAGTAAATGTTGTCCCTGCCATGTTATCAGAATATGTTATTGTGTGTGCTGGTTTTATCATCACACTGGTTTCATTGTAACTGCTGTGCAGATGACACTTAAAAGTGTTAATATTTTCTTAGATCTCACTGGGTTTCCAAGCCCAAGCTTTTGATACAAATGCATTTGTTGGGGCATACTGTCATCGAAATGTGAATTTTTTTGTAGTCTTTGTTTCCACTCTTTATTAACACACACTTGATGGAAGTAACAGGAAGGTTTGGAATTGTACACTCTCATTCTGCAGCACTAGAAAAAGTGGAAAAAAATTGTAAAATGTCTTCATAAACCAAGTAGAGTCTGAAGTGCCAAACATTTGTTCATAATGGTTTTTTATTAGTTTTCTGATAAACTTAAAAACTAGAGGAGATGAAGCTTTAACCTTTTTATCTAAGAGAAAAGCTATAAAGATAGATGTCTTGAGAAGATTTAATATAAAGCTTGTCCATTTCTACCAAAGAATTTATAGTCCTTAGGCTAGTTTATATTCTCCTAAATGACACCAAGACTCTCTACTATTGGAGACTGTGATAAGTGATTAACATCATCATCTATTTCTTATTGCTAAGGTAAAACACAAATGAGTTTTATCTAGGGAAATACTTGACACGTATAAGTTGCATAGGAGGAAATAATTATTACTCAGTGTGGCCTTTTTTGCCTGGCTGAGGTGGAGGATCATTTGCTCCTGTGGAACATCTTGGAGTCTGCAGGCTCTCCACTGTCAAAGTATTCCCTGAGGATGTGGAATATCACATGTGCATTGTAGTCAAAATGCAGTTATGTTATAGTTCATAAATGTCTGAATGGATAGTAAGTTAAGAAGCAAATTCTGAGTTATTTAATCTTTGTAGCATTTTCTTCCATGTTTCACATAAAACCTTAAGACAATAAGCCTAATGAAATATTTATTTCACTTGTACTGGCATAGGTTGGGAGTTATAAATGTGGGGTTATTCTGCTGGTTCAGAGGTAGTTGTATGATCCACAGCAATGTTTTAGTTTCTAAGTAATGATTCTTCCTATTTTCTTGAAATTGGGGGCCTCTCATCCAATATGCAAACCTATGAATGATAGATATTCTCAGTATCAAAAGCATGAAGAGCAAAGAAGGGAGGATTTCTACTTGGGCCTGGATTGGGTAGGGGAGGAGAAGTGGACATGTATGTAACTCACATATATCTTCCTGTTCTACTTAAAATGATTCAGTTTGTTAACAATATTCCTTCTTTTCTTCAGGGGATGAGTTAACCAAAATGGAGAACGAGGATGAGCAGGGCTGGTGCAAAGGACGCCTGGACAATGGACAAGTTGGTTTATACCCAGCAAACTATGTGGAACCGATCCAGTGACAAAGGACAAAATAAATGCAGAAGTGCCACAAGAGCTCTGTAGGCCTGTACAGTGTATTTAGGTAAAGTGAGAGGAAACAGAATGGATGTATAGAGTGTATATATTTTAATGAAAAGGTGAGAGCTTGATACCGAAATAAGGCTGAATTAAAGATAAAAGCTTGACTTTGTTTTCACAACTTGTACACAATGCAAAGGAAAGGAGTTAGGTTGAAAAAAATAGTATGATAAGAAAAATACTTTTTAAGCTTTTTCTTCCCACATGGTCTGTTATCGTGGATCCTAAACCTTTTTTGCATTTTCTATGCTTATGCCTCATCCTACCCCAGGTATGTGGCTTACGCTCACTTTTGTTTAATCAGTTATTTTAAGTGACCTTCAGTAACTTGCAACTTGAATTTTAAAGATTATTATAGTTAATTTTTTATTTGTTCTTATCAATGTCTGAAAGATGCAGTATTTTTTTATTTAAATGCTATGTAGTTAAGCACCTTTTTGTATGCTTTGATTTATCAATTAATACTTAAATTATGACATAGATTTAGTCACCATTTGACTGAATGAAAGCTCTTTCCATGTTGTAGTAATCTTTCTGTGTTGTCAGCATGGCTTGAAGTTGTAAATGGAGTTGTAAAACAAAATACTGTATTTAATAAATATCTGTTACAGAAGGTTATTTGTAGCAGAGATATCTGCAGGTGTCATGGGTTGGGATTCTATTACGAATGTTCTTTACGTGCGTTGACACTTGAACTAAGAGTTTTCCATCTAGATCTTAAGTGGCATTCAAAAGAAAGATGAATTATGCATAAGCCCCAGAAGAGTGGCTATTTCCAGCACATGTTTGCAGGGAAAAAAAAAAATCTCCTTTTAACTGCTAATGATTTTTGGGTGATTTGAAATGTTAAATCTGTGAAGGCTGATTATCTTGAACAGAGAAGACTGTAAAATAGACTAAATGCTTTTATTAAGAGCCTATCTATGTTGTGTATATGTACATATAATTTGATATTCCAAAATACGAAGAGCATGGCTATTAGTTATCAAGCCTTTTGGTGTCAATAAGATTTAGACTATTTTAAGAGTTTAAATTATAGGTATATTTAAATCTGCTTTCCTGCCATATTCATTACTGTACCATAGACAAAGTATTCTGTGATTAGATTTTTCAGAAGTACGGTCAATACACTAATATACTCAAAATCAGTATTTGTGGATAAATTAATGAGTCAGAATATAAACTAGCTTTAGTCCATACATGGATTATTGTAGCAGAACACTGTAAAATCTACATTTGTTTGCAGTTACAACTCGGCCAGCTGTAATCGTGTCAAATATGCATTTGTGACGTTGAAAACTGGGTTGTAAAATTACAGCAGATTTGTGTTAAAACAGCATCAGGTAAGTAGATATGCCATGTTAGGAAGCTATACTGTAACGAAGTTAACAAATCTTTTTCGAGGTAACTATAAAACACTGCTGGTAATCTTGGACTTTATCTTTGAGCTTATAGATATATTTAGTCATCATTTTCAATGAATCCAAATGTGCAAGCTTAGAAAGTGGATGTATGTATATGTCTGTCAACCAAAACTTACCAACATATTTGTTCATCCACAGGACAATTACTAAAATTGTCAGGAATTACTGGTTTGGGTCTCTGTATTGTAAAATATTTTAGAAAACAATAAAATCTGTTAATCTCTTAAATACACAGAATGCACCTTTTACTATTTTAATGTATGGCAGAATAGTCTTATGAAACAAATGATCTGTGCATTTCATTGCAATTCATGGTGACAAAACCTGCATTGTGTAAAAGAGCCACAAACAGGAGTGTGACATGGGTGGCATTGTGCCATTAACAAAAAAAGGGAGGTGCCACGCACAGGAATTCTTGGCAAAACATTCCAGCAAAATCTTCATGGAAGAAGAGAAGACTGTCTTTTATGGGTATGCAGAATCCACTGTGATGCTGCTTTCTGTGGTGTTGTCAAATCTCAAGATAGTGTGGGTGAGCAGCTAAGCTTTTTGTTTCTTTTTAAATATAGTATCTGAATATTTTCTGCCTTTGAGTTTTCTTGTTGACTGGAGGTGATTAATGTGGTGCTGTTTGTGACAGCTGGCTGGAAGTTTTATCTCATCTTCCCCATCAACACCTGCTGAACAGCAGATCCCAGAGGACCACAATCAATGGCACAGGGTCTGGTTGGGGACCTGTCACGGTGTTGTTTCATTGTTCAATATATTCATCAGTGCCTTGGGTGAGGGGGTAGGTGGTGACAGAGCTGGCAGGAGTGGCCAATTCCCCTGGGGCTGCACAGCCCTTCCCAAGGACCTCAGCAGGGTGGAGAGGTGGGCAGAGGAACTGTCTGAAATCCAGACAAGACAAATGCAGGGTCCTGCTCCTGGGGAAGGATAACCCCAGGCACCAGGACAGGCTGGGGGTGAGCTGCTGGAGGGCAGCTCTGAGGAGAAGGGCCTGGGGGTCCTGGTGGACAGTGAGCTGTCCCTGAGGGCAAGGAGACCAATCAGAACTCTGCAAGGTGCTTCTGCAGCTGTTTGACACTTCTGTGATCATAAGTAACTTATTAAATATTAATATCAATAAGTAATCAATCAACTACCACCTTTCTACTTAACCTTTTAACAAACCTACAAGTCCAAGCACAAATCCCTCTGGGGGACACAGTGGTATCCTCCCACTTTTTATTACTGTAGTCAGTAACTGATTAAATGTTCATTTATTTCATGGCAGTTTACTTCAGCTTTTGTGAAGGACATTAGCAAGGAATTTTGAATATCCAAGTCACTTGTTACCTCAGCTAGATCATCTTGACATATGAAATCTCCAAGCCTGCAAGGTAAAAAACCAGATCAATTGGGAAGTACTGTGGTGACAGACACATCTAGAACCCAGATGCATAAAACACTGAAATCTGACTGCTGTGGCAGAGATGGAACATTGTCACGTGGCAAATGCAGGTGGGTTTTGCAGTGGGATGCTACATGCAGCTGGAGCTTTGCAAGTCCCCTGCATTGCAAACTGAGTGTTGCTGCTTGTAAATCCCAGTCTGTAGCAAGTGTTTGGCTTTGTCCTGGGCAGTGGTGGTAGGATGTAGACACTTTCAAGAGCGGAAAGCTCCATGAAACCTCACCTGTTTAAAGTGGTTATGCTTCACGATATTATCAGGACAAACACTGCGTTAGTACTGAATAAAAAAGTTGAACTGGTTTCATCAACTGGTTTTTAATGTAGATCCTCAACTTCATTTGCATGTGGTAGGAGAAGCATTTGAATGCTTGATCTTTCTCTTCTAGTCAAGGCTTTTTCTGTATGAATTATTTATACTGCAGTGATACATCTGTGACTGTGGTGTGCCTTTGAGGTTACCATTTGCAGAGGGCTGGCCTGAAACTTGCTGAACTGCAGTTGTCATGAGGCAACATATTTACACATTTGCAACACAGCTGTGAGTGGACACAAACTTTGCTTAGTGTGACCAAGCTTCCCAAAGGGCATCAAGCAGAATTTATCCTTACCTAAGGGACCTTTTGGCACTGAAAAGCAGTGAAGGTGTAGCTGGCATGACCTGGAATTGTACCCATATTCCACCACTTCTCAGCAGCAGCGTGAGGAGAAAGCAAACAAGGAGGAGGAGGCTTAATGATAACTGGAGAACAGCACTGACAGAATTTTACAGAACTGAAAGCTTTGAATGTTTGGAACGGCAGCAAATGTTTTGGAGCTTTGAGGAAGTAGGTGTCCACTGAAGCTGTAGTACCACACAACTCCAGGCAAATGCAAGTGCCAATTTCTGGTTATCAAGTCAGCCAAAGAACAGACTGTTCTCAAGAGATAATCCCAAATGGTTCTCCTTCTTTGTATTCATATGCCCTGGCAGGGCTGGCTGGTCAGCTCCAAGAGCCCAAGACTTGTTGTGACAGCTGGATAGGTGAGAGTAGGAGGCAGTTACTTTGCCTGTGCTTCATCAGCTCAGAGTCATCCTTGTGCCCAAAAAATGTGTATTCACCAAGTAATAGAGGAAGAACCCCTCCATTTCAGAATGGCTGTGCAGAAAAGAGGGGATTAGCACAGGATCAGTCAGGGAGGAAGGGCTTCCAAATGTCTTCAGTTCCATCTCCTGCTCAGCACTGAACTAGGAACAGGTTGCTGAGTGTTGCTGTGGGCAAACTGCTCCAATATCTGTTTGTCCTCATCATGAAATCATCTTCTCTTCATATCAAATTGGAACTGTGTTCTGGGTTAGTGTAGATTTAGAGCCCTTGGTTTTTGATTTGCAAACCAGCAACCCCCATCATCACACTCTGGCAGTGAATTGCTCTCATTTGCATGTGATTAGAGGGCTCCTACTGCAGGGCATGCTGCACTTGCCAGGCATTTGTTTCTGAGCATGCACATGTGACAGTGTTCCTCCACATACATGTTTGTCAGACCAGCTGGCATGGAAGCAATTTTTAAATGGTTCTCTGTGCATTGGGAATACAAATACGTGTTTTGGACATTGTTGGAAAGCACCAGCAAGGTGTGATACTGCCACACTGAGATACAATCGGCAGAGTAGCAGTTGTGGGCCACTTTCTCACCACTGCTGCTGTTCTCTCTCTGTGCCTTCCCTCTTCCTGCACTCCACTCAAATCACAAACTTGCTGAAGAACAAGAGACCCACCTCTGTTCCCTGGAAAAATGCATCGCCTTTCAGGGTTTATTCTGTTGGCTTCCTTTATTTATAGCAGTTTGCTTCTCCCCTGGGCCTGGGCAATCACCACTGCAAGGAAATAGGATATGGGGGCTATTTCCAAAATTGCTTGAACAAATTGGTGTTCATTCTCATGGCAAAAAAAAATGTCAGCATTATCCACATGTGGCCTGTAGATGGTGGTACCAGGGAAGGAATCTGTGGCCCTTGGATCGATTTTTTTGTCAAGATGAAATCTGCTGAGAGTTGAGGACAGAAACAGTATCGGGCCAGGGGAGTCGGTGATGCTCACAGCACTGCATGAGCTACTGTGTCTGAGTAAGGACCTGCACTGCTCACCAGAGAACACTTCTAATCCACAGCCACCCTTGAAGGTAAGCTGGTTGGGTTGGGGTTTTTTTTGTGTTTTGGTTGTTTGGGTTTGGTTTTGGGCTTTTTTTCTATTTACTCGATGTGCAGAGCAGCCAGTGAATTGTAAGTACTGCCTTTTCCTTCCTGGAGATGGACCTTCGCTTCCTTCATGTTAGCTCCATTCTCTGTATTACCTGTCTTCCACAACCTGGAGGCTGCTCTGTGACTGCAGGACCTGCTGACCTCCTCCCAGTTCCCAAACAGAAATGCTTTTATTCCATCTTGTCCAGAACTCATCTCCTGGCAATCAGCTGAGCTTGCAGTCTGCAGCAGGACTCTGTGCAGCACACACAGCCACAGAGTTGAATTGCCAAGCGTGGCCTTAGGACAGAGGTGCTGTGCATTGCTGAGCTCTGCCATGGGCTCATTCCCCTCTTGTTGCCTGGATGGAGACCTGGGGGCTGCCTGCACTGCAGGGCTTGGAACAGCAGCAGCTTTTTGACATCCCAGCTTGGGACAGAGAGGTACCACTTCCTGAGACAGAAGGCCAGCACAAGACAGAGGAGCCAGCCCTCCCTGGGGTGTTACTTGCCTGTGATTCCCAGAGATGCATTTTTGGGGTCTCAGGATGCTGCAGGGGCAGCACTTTGTTTTTCTCATGTTAAATGGCAAGATTGTACCACTCTCCCTCTTTTTTTAAATTTTTTTTTTATTCTTTTAAATCCTTGCCAGGATAACTAGTACCTGACTCCTGTGGATAAGCAGAGATGCCTGTCCCAGTGCTCAGGACTGTGCTCCTCTGTGGCTGCCTCAGGCAGCTTGGCCAGCACTGGCAGGGACAGGTGTCACCACCCTGAACAACTTCCCCTGACACTGGTGAGAACTGGGGCTTCTCAGCTGCTGGGGGAGACCAGGAATCTGCTGCATTTAAGGCACTGAAGGTGCTGCAGGGTTGAGGCTGGGGGGCAAAGCTTTGGAATTGATTATTTAGACAGCTGGATAACCCAGCCTGTGGAGGGGAGGGGATCCCAAAACTTTTGTTTGCAATGGGGTAAAAAGTGTGTCAAGGAAAGGGCCCATCACTGAGAAGATACTTTACCAGCTCCTGAAATTCACTGGCACCGTGTCTAAGAGACCAGGTAGCTCTGTAAGACCACTGTGAGGCTTTTTCTGTGTTGATATCACAAGAGAATTACAAAGTACGATCCACAGGTGGTGAGGGTGGAAAGCCTGAGGAGGGAGTGCCTCAGACAGTTCCCCTGGACTGAACTCACCCCCATGGAAGACTCTAAGGTGGATGTGGTGCCTGTGGTCACTCAGGCAGATCTGTCTCTCCTTGTAGTCACAGCAGATGCCACGTAGGAATTTGGTGCTGGTATCAACAAAGCCACATTAGCACGGTGTGTGCTGCCACTCACAGGGGGTCAGTGGGACAGAAGCAGCTCAGGCACAGAGAACTCGAAAACGCTGCAGAGAAGCCTTGTTTACCTGCAAGGACAGAGAGGAAGGAGAGTGAGAAACATCAGCAGCTTTGATCGCACAACTCTCCCATGAACTGTAATAATTCTGTATTATTCATGTTACAGACAATATAGCTCCCATCACCAACTTCAGAGCATATTTCTTTTGACTTGTTAAACATCTTTAAAGGTAAGACACATCTAAGTAAATATAATATACTATGTACATTTGACTATAAGTTCCCCAAATGACACTTTGAAGACCTGTGATTATCTTGCCTCAGTTACAGATTCCATCCAATTTTTTAATATGAATTGTCTATTTGTTATTTTTAAATTTTAGTAAAGATACATTTCAGTCATGTACTGCAAGCTTAAGTGGTTATGTGGAATCTAAACTGCTGAACGAAATTGTTCTGCTAATTTGATTTAGTACCAACTGTCCCCTCTCCTGTGACATGTTAAAGAATTCCTTGCCTAACTTAGTGATAGTGTTCATTCTTGAATGATGAGGTGAGCTTGTAACCTTTTTGATAAGAGTTCATTATTTTTGGTTGTTTCTCTTCTGCATGTAGTAGTAAAAGCCTGGAGAGGTTATTTGCCTCTGGGTAATCTTGGAGAGCAGGATATAGTCCTGTCCTGCACGGTGCTAAGAGTGATCTGTGGCCTTGTGGCACTGCTGCCCACCCACCCTGAGAGCAGGCACTGCTCCAAGCTCTTGGCATCAGGCACAATTCTGCTTTGACTGTAGCTGAGGTTTTTGGACTCTGAGGTGAGGTGTGGAAATTTGGTCACAGGACCAGACCACACTGGTACAATTCTGAAAACGGTTCCCACTGACTGTGAGTGCCTTCGTTTCAGTTGGATTTACTTTTGGTTTGTTTTTTTCTTTTCCTTTCCACCTCGCCAGCCACATCCTTTAGAGCAGATAAACACTTAAGTGCTCATGAGGAGAACAAACCAGAGAGTTCTGCTCCACAAGGTTTGGTTTTCTATCAAAGTGCACGGTTTGGGCTTCGACCACCACACTGGCTCAAGGTCCCAGGGTGCTTCTTCTCTGCAAAATTCAATTTATTAATCCAAATGCTGCCCAGACATTACTGGGGATGAGTGAGCTCTCGGTTCCTGAGCTGGCTGTGCACATTCCGCTCTTCCCTTTCTCCATCAGTGGTTGTGCAGCTGCTGGATCACCCCCAGCAGTTACTGCTGAGGAGGAGCTGACTCTCAGCAGTCTGTGTGTGGTCCTACCTGAGGACTGGGTACTGTGCTTGCAACTCCTCTTTAAGGAATCTTATTGGTGGGGTTCAATCATGAAAATACGAATTTACTGTGCAGATACCCTGGTGTTTCTTGTGTGCCCAAAGCACCCGGGGAAAAAGGCGTGAGACAAGGCAAAAATGGCTCTCCAAGAAACCATTCCTTTCTGCGTGGACATAGGGCATGGCACCGGTTTGGGGAAGTCTCTGCAGTGAAAGGAGAACCCACCCACCTGCTCTTTCCCAATTCCAGGTGTAATTTTTTCCTTATTCCCCGTCTTTTACCGCCATCTACTGGCGCTGACTGAACGGCTTCTTCGTTGGCCCTGGAGTAAATATCTTTGGTGTACTCTATTCAGAGCTACAAGTTTTGACAAGGGACCTTCAGACAGGCTTTGGGGATGGATTAACTGAGAAACTTAATTAACTGAGAAACTTGTGGAATGGAAAGCTCAGGCTGTAATTGGGAAGAAATCGTGGATAAAGAAAGGAGAAGACAATTCTGAAAAGTCAGCTCTTAAATATTGCATTTCAGCATTTTGAAAACAAATAGTTTTGGGTTTGTTTGTTATTTATTTTGAAGAAAAGCTTTTGTTTGGAAAACAACCCCCCAGAACCCTCCCAATGTTTCATTTAAAACAGATCTATATAAAAGGGCCCAAAATGCATCTTGAGAGTCAATTGCATTTTTGTGGCCTTTCCTGCAGCCAGGACCAGCAAAATGGCCCCAAGAAGCTCCTCAAAGCTCTCTCAGAAATGTGCTGTCTCTCTCTGAATGTGCTGTCAGGGAATAACACCCTGCAGGTCTTGGCTGTTTCATGGCTCCAGGAAGCTGCAGGTAATGTTTATAACTATCAGTGTCTCGTAAATGATCAGCCAGGCATTGAGTCAGGCAGAAATCATTCAGAAAAGGTCAGTGCTTTGATTCTGCTGTTGATAAAGGGGGGCAACGTTGGAAGGGTTTTTATTCTGCTTGGGCCCTGATGAATTTCTTCTTCTCTCCTCTTACACACAGCCTCTGGGTAAACCCACCTGGAGACACCGATGCTCCTGCTCTCGGAACAGGAAAGGAGAGAAGGCTCCAAATGCAGCCCCTTGCATGTTGCTGCAACACAACCAAGTCTGGAACCACTCAGCTGTCAGCAGGTCTCCTCCAGCCAGGAGCAGAGTTGTGACCTCCCTCTGGGTAGGTACCATGTGGGCCAGGATTATCTTTTTGATTCTAGTACTTCCTTTCCTAATTATAACCCCTTTGCACTGGCTCAGACAATTCCCCTCTTCACTTGTCACTTCCCAATTTTAAAACATCTCTAATGACTTGCTGCAGAGCCTTGAATTGACTCTGCCCTGTGTATCTCCCCAGTCACCTTCCCTGTAGGACGTGCCACATTACAGCTGGTTGGGAACAGGCTCAGAGGGAAAGGAGAAAGCTCTTTTCAGAAGGGCAGGCCTCAGATTTAAGAACTGAAGCACAGTCTGCTTTGACACATAGCTCCTCCATGAAACTCCCCAAGGACAAGAAAGAAAGAAATCCGATACATATTCAGGAGCAGAGAAGGAACTTCTTAACTCTGTGGTTTCTAATCACCACAGGAGGCAAGAGGAGAAAACAGTGCCATAGGGAGATGTCAGAGTATCCTTAATCCTGGTGTAGTATTTACATAAAATTCACTTGCTACAACATTCATGGGTAGAGGGCACTCCTCAGCAACAAACAGCCCTCTCTGAGCGCGTTATTTACGCCGCGTCAGAGACTCGTTTACTTTCCTTTGACACTTTCCCACACAGAACAACAGTGATTATTCCACCCCATGGCAGGGTAGCACAGTTACTGCTATTGCCAGTTTTAAAAACAATTGTGAAAAGAGGAGGCCAGCCTCAAGTCACTCCCATTGGTGGAGATAAAGGGTTTGGATCCACCTGCCTTAACAATGGAGCCAAAGGCCAAATGGCCTTCCCGAACCAGCTGAAGTCGTAGCTCCAGGGAGAGACAATACTGCCTTAATCACGGGACCCGGGCAAGGAAAGTGGGAATGTCCCTGCAACCAAGTGTTCTAAGTGAGAATAACTCAATGTGACAGATCCAGCACGACTAAATGTACCTGAGCATTCCAACAACCCATCTGGGAGCGGGTATTATCCGTGTAATGGGAACGGGCCACGGAGCAGGGACGCTGCCCAGCAGAGGGGTGCCCATCCAGAGGGTCCCACCAGTCCGTCCCTGCTGCCTGGGTTTGGGATGAGCAGGCTGGAGACTGTCCCTGTGTTTGCTCTGCAGGGTGAGGAAGCCAACCCTGCCGAGGAGGAAGATGAGGAGGCGTGGGAGGATGGAGACAGCGGCCACCAAAGGCTGGGGAAGGCACAGGGCCAGGTAGGAGACGCTGCCTTCCAAGGAGAGGGACTTGTCCGTTCCGCTGGAATTTGGGGCGTGAGGCCAATGGAACAAAGGGTTTGAGTCCATTTTCTTACTCGGGTTCTAATGTGCCTTAAGAGAGATTTGTGAAGAGGTCATTATCTCTGATGGAATCTCTGAGAAAAAGGGGTTGGAGCTTTCTGAAGTGGCCCAAACCTGCACTTATCCAAATGCAGCCCCCAATCCCTGTTTTTGTGTACAGCTGGGATGAGACCTCCGCTGCTGTTACTTGCCAGCTCACAAGCTGTGTAGCTCAGAGTCTGCAGCCACGAAGGGCCAGGCTGTGTTTAAACATGACATTAAAGCTCATCCCGTTCCAGCCCCTGCCATGGGCAGGGACGCCTTTCACAAGCCCAAGTTGTTCCAAGTCCCATCCAACCTGGCCTTGGACACTGCCAGGGATGGGGAGTCACAACCTCTCTAGGCACCCTAAGACAGCTCCATCTCCATTTCCATTTAACATTTCCATTTCCATGTTACATTTCCATTTCCCCCTCAGACCAGGTGTCCCCTGCAGCTCACGAGCACAACTCGGGCACCGGTGCGGTGACAACTCCCTGCCCTCCCTGTGCCCCCTCTTTGGACAAGGCTAGAATGGCAACACACATTCCCAAAGTCTGGCAGCTTCCTGAAATCCATGGAGCAGTTAGCGCTGTCTCTGAACAGCTGAAATGAGCTTTCAGTGCCTAGAAACGAGCAGGAGTGACAAACGAAGGGATCTGAATCTGCAAATAGGTGAGTTCCACCTGCCCCCCGCTGCTGACGCAGAGGCTGGGGCTCAGGGCAGCTGTGCAGCCCTCGCCTGGGGCACTGATCCTGCACTGGAACGTGGTTTTGTCAAACTGGGCCTCAAACCAGGAGAGGAACAGCCCTGACCATTTGCTCCCGACCCAGGCACACCCACAGCCTTTCCCTGGGTGCTGCCCACTCGTCCCCACCTTCGCGTTTTCACTGCAAAGGGTCGATTCCGGCTCTGGGCGTATGCCGCCCTTCCGCCAGAGGGACGGCTCAGGCGGCTCTGGTGACTGTCATCCCTCGCTGATTTTGTGTTTTCCTGCATTTCCCTGGGCAGTGCGAGAGCAGCAGCGCGGGGGCAGCGGGAGCGCGAGCACGGCCCGGCGCCACGTGGCCTCGGCGGTCCTCGCAGGAGCGGCGAGGCGTGGCCGCGACAGACGCGTCATCGCCGCTGCCTGCCGCCGCCCGCGCGGCTCCCGCCCGCCCCGGCGCCGCTGACACGGCCACGCGTGTCCGCACACCGGGAAACGCCGCGGAAAATAGCGCTGAAAGGGCGGCATCCGCGTCGGGGTCGGGTTCAGGCAATCGAATAGACGCCCTTTTGAGCCGCGGGGTCCTTCCGGGCGCCATTTTCTCCCTACCCAAAGCGCATGTGCAAAATGCCGCCATCTTTGGAAGGTCAGTAAGTGTGGTGCAGAACAGCCATCTTTAGTGTGACACCACGTGACTTCCGTCTAGGCCCGCCATCTTGAGTGCTGAAAGGATCAACTTCCGGTTGACCCGCCATCTTTGGTGCGGCAACACGTGACTTCCGCCATTTATGGCCATCTTGGATGCTGGCAGCAGCCACTTCCGGCCCGGCCGCCATGTTTGGTATGGTACCACTGAGGCCCCCCCCTCCCTATAAAGGCGTCTATTGGGCTGCCTGAACCCGAGCCCGTCCCGACGCCGACCTGGCCGGGGCTGCCATTCCGCCGCTGATCCTTCCTGCCGCTGTACCTCCCACAGCGATACAAGCACTGTCACTTTAGGCAAGACTGCAAAGGCAGTCGATGCCTTTAGAAATAACCATGAAATTCAAGGGAATGGCCGCTTCCAAGAGAGATGCTGGAGGGCCGAAGGCAGCGTGTGCAGTTCTGAGCTGAGCTGCTCACGCCAAGCCCCTGCCTGGGGTTTGAGCTGCAGCCTCCCACCTCAGACCAGGACTCCCCACAGGCCCCTGGTGGCTACTCACAGCTCGCCCTTGTCTTCCCTGACCGAGCAGGGAGGTGATGAGGGTTCTGCCCATCTCAGTTTTTCTGTAGTGCAGGTAAATGCACGCTCAGTGCAGTTTTGCGTGTGGTCTCTGCGTTATACGAGTTGTTTGTAAAGATGTGGTTTGCGGTTTGCGTGTGCGGCTGAGGAAGGCTGAGCTGAAATTTGGGTACCCTGTGCTACGCTTGTTTGTGACTACACCATAAATTACCACTTGCAAAGCCCTTTGCAAACACAGTCATCCCGTTCCTTTGCCTCCTCGCAGAGCCAGCGGCTGGCTGGCATCCAATCTTTTGAAAACGGTAAATAAAGATCTGGGAGCCAGCCAGTGTGACTCTCACCACACAATTCAGTGCTCCAGTGAGCTAATTCTTGTCTCGATAAGGCCCTTCCAGCTATACTTTACACTCTGCTAGAACAACAGCGACTGTGCATCGGCCTCACGTCACCTTAACCCCTAAGGTGACACAAGGAGCCTTGGCAGGAGCAGTGACACAAAGGAGCATCCAGGGAGCAGGAGTGGACGGGAATGACCCCACTCCTCAGGATAAGGTGCAGCCAGGGGCTGCCCACTGACTGAGCCCAAGAACAGCTTTAGCAGGCACATGTCAAACTCCCTCCTCAGTTGCTTCGTTAAAAGTCGTATTTGCGTGGTAGTACAACAATATCTCAAAGTCTTGTCAGTTCCTAGTTTTCGACACACTCAGAATCTGATCAAAAACTTTGTATATGTCAATCAGCAACAGAATTTTTCCCTTCACTGACTGCTGGTCAGGTCCTTAATCTCTTAGCAATGAAATCATCATCATCACCTTTTTTTTCCAGTTTCATGTCTTTCAGCTCTGGCCTGGAATCAGGTTCTTCATGTACCACAGCCAGCCAGGTACTCAACATTAATTTCCCCAAGTTTTTCCTGTGTCTTGCAACACACAAATCCTGATGGCAGTCCTTTAAATCCTTCCATCTGGAAGGATCCAAAATTGCTTATGGACAATAATTCTTGGCTACTTCAAGTTTGAAACACGTCCTCTGTGCGGCAGAGTGAATTCAATTCAACAATTCCCAGGTTAGTGCCAAGCTCTGGGTTATTTTGGGATGGGTTGTTCTTCATTTCCCACGATACGTAGACCACCTTATACCCATTTAACATATCCAAATGGATTCTCTGACAAATTTTGAACCATTTTGTTAATTTTATTTTGCCTAAAATTCTTGACTAACGTGATCTCAGTTTGCAGATTTCTCTCATAAATTGTCGACTGGGAACTTTATTTCCCAGGTTCAACTTCATGTTTCTCAGAGTGGGCTGGGAGGTGCTTGCAGAACAACAGGAAAATCAAGGAACAATGACTTTCCTCTGGCAGTAACTTTGTTACCTTTTCCCAGATCACCTTCCACAGCTTTAATGGGAAATATGTCCTTTACCTGCCTCTTACGTCTTGCTCTGAAGCATTCTGGAGACAGGCAGGTGGAGCAGCATTTTGCATTTGACTGCTGTACCCTGCAGATATTTAATCTACAAACCATTCTGATTCCTTTTAGATTAAAGGATTTGCAACACTACCAATACTTTCTGTTAAACTCAGGGTCAGGTTTTGGGGTTTTCTCCCTTAATGAAAGTCTTCAAAAAAACCCCAACCCTCAAACATCTCGGCAGGTTTCGTGAAACTGCCTCCATTCCAATTAAAGCTGTTCCTTGAGAAGTAGCTCTTGATAACATAAAATGCAATATGTATTACACACTATATATGCTTCATATTACATATATATTAATTTACTTCCATATCATACACACACACATAAATATGTATAAAAAACCCATTTACATGCAATAAAAAATGACAACAGAAAAGTAATTATGATCAATCATTCCTCTACATTTTAGGTCAATTCATACACTTAGGGCATAATTCCAAGCCCATTTTCCCACTGATTTGGTGGATCAACTGCTACATTTTTTTTGTTTATGATTCTCTGACTTTTACAACTTGCTTTTTAAGTTTTGATAAGGAAAGGTAAGCAGAGAGTTTAAAGGAAGGTAAGCAGAGAGTTTAAATGATCTGCCTGTGGTAGATCATTGTATTAATAATTTTATGACAGTTAACACAGGCATAGCCTGCAGTGTTATGCAGGAGGAGAAAGTCCCAGTTACACCACGGTTTCTATAAAAGGACACTAAAGAACCATTTATGATTTGAAAAATTTGTTTTAAATTCATGGTTAAGGGCCAATAAGTCTCTTAGTTATCTAGCTACACCTGGGAAGACCAGGGTTTTGCATTTTAGAGGAAATTCTGCAGCTTTAAATGGCTCTCCTTTTCAAAAATTGTAAGAAAAAGGAGTATTTCTAGATGTATTTTGTAAAATACATCCATGGAAGAAAACTGTTTACTGTAAAGAAAAAAAAAAAAGAGTTCTGCATTATTTTTATATTAGGTGAAATAATTTCGGTACATGAAATTACTTGGAAGTGCTGTGTTGAAATGTTAGTTTTTGCAATTGTTGAAACAGAACCTTTCTTCTTTATTGAAAGGTGTTACCTCTTTTTTTTTTTTCTCCCCCGAGAAATACAATTACAGAAATTGATTTGTATCCGCAAAATGTTCATGTTTTGATGAACGCCACATTTTGTAATTACAAAATCCGGTAGTTCAATCTGTCTCTGAATTACCTTATGGAATCAGTGGGTCCTGCTCCAGACAGGTGAATGCAGGCACCTTGCAGAACACATACCATGTAAAACCTTCAGGAATCCTGGTTCTCCTCTCAGATTTCTCAGCAGAGCCTTAGGCCCCTGAAGAGACACCTTATAAATACAACAAGTTGTTCATATCCATAAATCATCAAATAGACTCTACCTATGGGATCCAGAAATCTTATGGGATGCTTTTGCCAGTTCCCAGCACTCCAAATTCACTGGGGTTGGTTTAAAAAATGGAATTTTCAGAACAATGATGACTGATCAGCTTTCCTGATCAGTCTTTTAGTATTTAAGGTTTAAACAGTGCATTTCAAGATCTTTTCTGCAGACAGCATGGAGAAAGCTGGAGGAAAGCACAGATTTTTCAGGTCATAGCAGGACTCCAGAGGCTAAGGATTGTAAAAGACAGCCCTGCAGGACTCATGTCGCACCCATGTTTGTAAAAACAACAAGTTCCCTGGAAAAGAAACTCGTGTATGTTCAAGGCAGCTACCCACAATCAGCAGATACATGAAAACAGTAGCATTAATCCTTTTTTGCCTCCAGAATGGAGATGGTCATCCCAGCTGTTGCATGATGGATAAAATCTATTCATTCCTCAGTGCTTGTGATCCATGGATACATAATGGTAAAAGCCTCCCAGGATCCTGGAGAAAGAAGGGAATGAACAATTCTGCATCCAGTCTCAGGGCTATATAATGTGTTGAATAATTGCACATCAAGTGAGGAGGATGAAAGAGACTATTGGAAACCAGCTCATTTGCTGAAAAAAAGGTAGCATCCTGTGAGAAGAGGAATTTGTGATCATCTATTTAAGAAATATGTAATTATCCCTGCGCTTAAGGGGTCTGAGCTTCCAGTTCACCAGTAACCTAATTCCTAGAATTTCTTACCTTTTCCTTGTTTAGTCCCAGAGGACACCAATGACAACTTCCTGATCCAAGTGAGAGAGGAGTGAGAACAGAGGCTCCACTGGACTCCACACTCCTGGACAAGGAAGTCCCTGGGCCTTTGCTGCAGTGACCATGAGATGGTGGAGACCCTGAGGGCAGGGAGAGGCACAAAATGTGAGCTCACCACCCTGAAGAGAGGCTGGACTTTGGCCTCTTCAAGGATTTTCTGAGAACAGTCCTATGGGATAAGGCTCTGGAGGGAAGATGGCTCAAGAAAGCTGGCTAATATTCAGCAATACCCTCCTTCAAGCTTGAGTTGTGCACCCTGACAAGCAAGAAGTTGGGTAAAAATGCATGGATAAACTAGGGGATCCATGGATAAATTAGGGGCTCCTGGAGCACAAAAAGGAAAGCTCAAACTTAAAAAGGAAGCAGAGGGAGGGTGGAAGCAAGGATGTGTAATTTGGGGGGAATACAAAGCCACTATCCAGGTATTCAGGGATTATGTAAGGAAAACCAAAGGAAATGCCAAAAGGAAACGAATATGGTCAAGAGTGTCAAAGGCAAAAAGGAGCACTTGTGTAAGTAAATGGCAAAAGGAATGTTAGGAAAGATGGGAGCCCACTACCAAATGGGACAGGGGACTTGGTGACACAGGACATGGAAAAGACTGAGGTACTGAACCCACCTTTCCCTCAGTCTTTACAAGCAAGACCAGCCTTCAGGAATCCCAGGTCCCTGAGAGCAGAGAGAAAGGCTGTAACACAGGAGATGCAGCCTTGGTGGAAGAGGATCTGCTCTAGGAATGCTCAGGCAAATTGGACACGCATGAGTCCATGGGCCTTGATGGGATGCATCCATAAATGCTGAGGGAGCTGGGAGATGCCACTGCAAGGCAACTCTCGATACATTTTGATCATGGCAACTGGCAGAAGTGCCCAAAGGCTTGAAGGAAAGCAAACGTCACCCCCATCCTCAGTATGGGCAAGAAGGACCAAGGATGGGCCAGTCAGCCTCACCCAGATCCATGGGAAAGGTAGGGAGCAACTAATCCTGGATTTCCAGACTCATGAAGGACAAAAAGGTGGGTGGGAGCAGCCAGCAGGGATTCACCCAGGGCACCTCTCTCAGGACTGCTGAGGAGGCTCGGGGGAATCACCTGAAGGGAGGGTGCAAAGAAGACAGAGCCAGAAAACAAAACCAGATTGTTTTCTGTGCTGTCCAGTGAGAGGACCAGAGGCAGCAGCCACAAATTGGAATTGTTTTGGAAATTTCTTTTTTACACTGAGGTTGACCCACAGTAAAAAGAGAGAGGCTGTGGAGTCTCCACCCTTGGAGATTGGACCAGATCACCTCCAGAGATCCCTGCCAATCTCAACCAATCTCAACCAATCTGTGATTCTGTGTTGCTCTAAGTTCTATAAAATAGTAATTTACAACAAGTTGATGGGAAATATTCAAAGAATGTAGAGAGGCAGAAATTACTTTCCCCATGCAACAGTTAAAGTTTTTATTACCTGAGTTGGTGGATTGATTTCTTCCAATATAATTCTTGAAACGACTTTGAATACAGAAGCAGAGGAAATATGTTACAAATTGTCAGCAAGAAAAGGAAAAAGGAGATTACTCAATAATTCTTACTTTTTTCATATTAAAATAAAAGAAAAAACCCAGGGGAAAACATTGCCAATTTTCTATCACAGTACATTTCACAGCTTGTATACTGTAGTTTTTTTGTTGAATGGGTTTTTCAGTAAACTCTAAAATTAACTTGAGGAAGAAAAAAAACAACCTAAAAACTTCACTGAAAACAAATTTGATGTACCAAGTGCACATCAGTGTCCTGACTATACATTTGCCATAACATAATAACCTTTCCTCTTGAAATTCATTCCGATGAGCATCCTCTTAGAAATGTTCATATACCCTGAAAAATGAAAAAGGAAACAGAGTGAGATACTGTTAAAGTAAGATAATGAACATAGAGCTGAGGATTAAAAGCTATAGGATAAAAAAATACTTTTTGTTTCATATGTGTACAGTGGGATGCAGTGAGGAGAACTGTAATAGCAGCAATTTCCACCTGGTACATAGCAGATGGTGTAAGTAACTGAACTGGGAGTAGTGAAGCCTGTCTGGGTGGAAATACCTCTGAATGCGCTGAAAGGAGGTTGAATTTCAAAACAGCTCTCCTGTCCATCATCAGTCTTCACAGTAGCCAAGCTTCTGTTTTCACTTCCATTTGTGGGAGGGTCCCTGTTACACCATTGTAGCATTTTTTTCTTTTTTTTGCTCTGTCAACTCTCAAATTTGGGTTTAAGGTTCCTGAAGGGTTTCAGTTTCAGTAGTTTTAAACTTGTGCAGTTGAAGGTCTTCCCAGTGACTGCTTCATCTGAGACTGCTTTGGAGCTGGTGCTGGCATTGCTGTCTGAGGGATGTTCAGCAAGGGATGCTCTCCAAAGACCTTCATTTTAGCTGTAAGAGCTATCAAGGAATTGCTGGGAAGTGGAGATCAGGAGGGTGGATAAAGGGAAAAACAACCAGGACCACGCCCTTGAGTGTACAGAGAAGTAAGGGAAAAATTTACGTGTGTAGAAACACACTTTTTTTTTCTTGCCTGTGGAGAAAGTGGTGAAGACCATGTACCTGAGGCTTCAATTCAGGCATCCACCTGGTAGAAAATGATGGACACAAGCAGAAAGTGATATGGGGAGAATGTGAAATAAGGATGGAGTGCTGGCGTGTGCGAACTACAAAAGAGAGTAGAAACATCAGCGAAACGACCCTCGGGGAGGCTGTACAAAAACTGGGAGACGGACAGGGAAAAGGAAGGAGACACAGGCAAGAAACCGAGAGATATAGCGGGAGTGGCAGGGAAACGCGACAGCAGGGGTGAAAACTAAACACCATGGGGGTGCGAACTGTAGGACGCCACGGGAATGAAAGTGCCGACGTGAGAAGAAACAGGAGTGACCGCGCCGATGCACGCACCCCACAGCTCCTCAGCAGCGCCCCGCACCCCCTCAGCACCCCACAGCCCCTCATCAACGCGCTCCCACCTCCCGCGGAACCCCCGCACCCCGAACCCCCTCAGAGGGACCCGCGCCGCAGGGACCGCGCGGGGCCGCGCACACACAGAGACACAGACAGAGACACAGACACACACAGAGACACAGAGACACAGACAGAGACAGAGACACAGACACACACAGACACACAGAGACACAGACGCACCTGTGTGCGCGTGCGGCCACCTGTGTCCGCACTGACAGGCACGGACAGGCGGCCGGAGAGCGCCCACCCACGCCGTGCTATGCCGTGTCCCCGAATCACGGAACATGCCCTGAGTTGGAAGGGACCCACAAGGATCATCGAGTCCAATTCCCGGCCCTGCGCAGGACCGTTCCCAACAATCCCACACCTGTCCCTGAGAGCGTTGTCCAAACGCTCCTGGAGCTCTGGCAGCCTTGGGGCCGTGACCATTCCCTGGGGAGCCTGGTCAGTGCCCCACCACCCTCTGGGGGAAGGACCTTTTCCTAATACCCAACCCAAACTTCCCTGACACAGCTTTCCTCGGGTCCTGTCCCTGGCCACCAGAGAGCGGAGATCAGTCCCTGGCCCTCCGCTTCCCCTCACGAAGAAGTTGTAGATTGCGCGCGATGAGTTGTAGATGCTAGGTTGTCGTGCCGTGCCGTGCCGTGCCGTGCCGTGCCGTGCCGTGCCGTGCCGTGCCGTGCCGTGCCGTGCCGCCCCACGCGCGCCGACACGGGACGCGCACCCAACGCCGCCCTCTGGCTGCCGGCGCGGCCCCTTTAAATGCTAATGAGGCGGCGCGCGTGCCGCGCCGGCCCCCGCTGACTGTGTTAAAACTTCGGCGGGGCCATTTTGGGGGCAGTAAGACCGAGCGCGGCCGAGCACCCAACACCTCCGCCCGGCACCATGAGCGAGGCGCCG
>VXBT01004123.1:422267-495299 GCA_013400235.1 Oriolus oriolus
GCCGCGCGGCGCCGGCCGTGACGCGCTCGGGAGCTGGGCGGGAGCCCGGGTGTGCCTCATCGGCCCGGACCGTGCGGGACAGCGAGTGCGGGACAGCGAGTGCGGCACAGCCGGGCTCAGCCTCTTCCCGGCACCTGCCGGCCGCATCTCCCTTGGGAAGGGCTGCTGCCAAACCCTCCGTGCCTCTCTTTAACATTAAGGTCCCGCCCCAACTTTTCTATCCGTAAAGAATACTGCTTGAGTAATACTTCCAAGTTTAGCGGGGTTTGCTTGTTTTGAGGTTTTTTTGGAGGGGCGGGGTTTAGTTTCTACTTTACTATCAGTAAAAAAGTAAACAAAATGCTATGTTGCCATCTCTGTGCTCAAGCCCGGTGCATAGCAAGTGTGGCTCTTTTTCGTTGTAATTAAATAGGATCAACCTGTTGAAATGGACAAGACTTCAATCTGTTGGCTACTGCCGATAGGGATCTACTGTTTGTAACTGTGTAACTTAAAGAGTTTGGTAAAGGCAGAGTTGAAGCTGACTTAGAGTGTAGAGTCCCAAACTTCCCTAAGGATAAACAGGACCTTCTCTTCTGAAGGAAAAGACTGATTTCTTACTGCAACGGAGAGAGGAACCAGGTCAGGGATTTCTCTGGAGTGGAGTTAGGAAGAATTCTAGCAAAACAGAGATTGGAGGTACAGCTTGTGTGATTCTTTTTTTTCCCTATTACCTCATTTGTCAGTAATTAGTACACAGGAATCAGCACATCCATATCTGCTGGTGTATCTGGCTGCTTCTTGCCTTAATGTGGCTTGTTTCATTCCTGGTAATGTTTTCACCTTGCTCACCTGTTCCTATTGCTTAGAGAGAAGGGGTGGGGGAAGTGAAGGTAGAAGTGCCTTTCCTGAACTGGCAGGAAAATGAAAACTGCCGTGGTGATGGTTTTGCACAATGGCCTTATAGTGAGGCAAGCTTTTTATTAGGAATGATGAGGAAAATGATCATTGTAAATGCTAATTGAAAATGGACTTACGTTAAAGTCTCCCTCAAATGTCCCTGTTAATGGTCACCCGTGTAATTATGTTCACTTAAGCCTTCTTTTACAAAGATCCCGTTAGAACCGCTGTCTTATGCTTGCTCAGGCCATCCAAATGTCTGACTTCTAGGAATACGGGTAAAGGTTACTCAACTTTCTCTTTTCTCCTGGTCGCAGGAAGCTTTGGCTCTCCTTGTTAAAAGGCTGTTTTGTCATGGGTAGGAGTGGCTGATGATTGTTTCCTCTGATAGCATCAGAGTACAGCATCTTGTAGAAATATGTGGGCTTCCACTTGCTGGTGGGATGTACGTCAGCGCATCAACTGCCTTCTGTGACTCATCAGTGTAACTGGTTGTTGTGTTTTCCTCTGGGCTTCTCCTCCTTCTTGCCAGACTTCCCTGCTCGGACTTGCCAGTCACTGTGCCATGGATGTTTGGTGTCAGGCTGTTGTCTGAGGTTCTTTCGGCCCACAGTGATACTTAGGGGAGACTGTAAATGTCTGCAGGGAATAGTATTTCTCTAGCACACTGTGTTAGGGGGAATATACTGCAGTCTCCCCCCTGGAACAATGTTGTTTTTAAACTCTGTGCATACTCATCCACTTAGCAGCAGCCAGCTGGCCACAGAGTAAGTTTTTACTACCTCTCCTTCCACAGCCTCTTGACCCCTCTGAGAGTATTTGTCGTGCTTCCTAGGCTTCTTCCTAATGCGGTTCAAGTAGGCCAACAGATTCCAAAGCTATTTTGCAGGGGAGGGAAAGGATGATGTTGAGGAAAGTAGTGCTACTGGCATTGTTTCTCAAAGCAGGCTGAAACCTGCAGGCACCGTTGGCACTATTTCTGTGTTCCCCCGACCCCTCCTGTTGACTTGTGTGAGTGCAGGGAGCTCTTGTAGCCAATGCCTTTGTGGTAGCAGGAAGTGTCTGTATGTGGTGATGTCCCTGTGAAACTGAACCTAAAAGCACAGCTATAAATACTGGTGCTGAACACTGTTTACTGAATCAGTGTTGGGCCCTGAAACAATGTTTTTCTGCTCCTGTAAACAAGAATTCTTGGGAACGTATGTTGTACTAGGCGGAGTCCCTTTTTTCTAGGTAATGTCTCAGTCGTGTTAAGACTTCTCTGCTTCTAAATAAGAACATTTTCTACTAAAAAGTGTATTTAAGGAGACCAAAAACTTCGCTTCTAAAAGAGCAATAAGAAATGGCCTATTATTGAAAGTAATAACAGCAGCAGTGCTACAGTGCACTGCTGTTGTCAGACGTTCTTACTTGAAGGGTGTATGAGAATGGCAAGACTACATGAGACCAAAAGTCTGGCTGGCTCTGTCATCTCCTTGTGAATATTTAGAAAAGAATACAGGTGTAGAGTAGATGAAGGTAACAATTTACAGTGTGTTCTTGCCTCTAGCAGAGTGGCTTGGACTTGTAAACTGGAGTTTCTCTAGTCTGTTTTCCTTTTAATTGCCTCCTGGGTTCCTGCCATCCCCAAAACATGTATGTGAGGTTTTTAGCAAGCAGTCATCTGTAGGTGACTAGATCCTTTTCAAGTAAGTACTGCACAGGTTGCTTAGGTAGTTGTGATCAAACTGCGGTAACAAGTAACAGCTCTTAAATTACAGAGGCTAAAACTCTTTTACTAGAGGTTTGAAAAGTACAAGTTTGTGGTGCCCACCCAGTTGCTCTGAGGTAAGGAGGGGTTGAACTGCCTCCATCACTGTCGAGTTCCTCCTACACATTCCTGTAAGTTGGGAGAAACAGGTTTTGCCTGATCCTATAAGACACTGCAGTGTGACTTCTAAGTAGATGCTGTTTTACTGTTGAGACAGGAGCTTGCCTTGATCCTGAAAGTCATGGAACATGAAGTCGGTCACTTTGTAACTAAGCAATCACAGATCACCTTAGCTGTAGGAGTACTAAAAAATAAAATGTCTTGTGGGGTCTTACTTGGTTAGCGCGATGCTGGCAATGCAAGAAAGAGCTTTTCCAGAATAAGGATGTGCTGCCTTTCCGGTTGAGAGGGTTGCACAGTACTTGATACTGCTTCTTTGGGCAGTTCTGGTTCCCAAGGAAGAAAGAAGGGTAACTGTAAGGGAAAGAGAGGAATTTTAAACAGCTTCCTTCAGCTGTGTTTCATGTCTAGCTACTAACCTAAAGAGAACTGATGAATGGCAGTGGGATTTTCAGCTTTGCTGCCCATTTCTGGGATAAGAAATAAAAAAAGGGATAGATGGTCAGTTCTGAAAATAGAGCTAGGCTTTGTGCTGTGTGGTAAACTTCTGGCTGAAAAACAATGTGTTAAAGCACTGTGTCTTGTTACTGCATTAGAATAAACTGAACTGGGAGGTGAAGGCGCACTTTGAGTGTTAAGGGAACAGAAGCAGTCTGGTTGCAACGTTATATGCAATTATAAAAGTATTTCTATAACATTATTGTGCTTTCTTATGTTTTAGATTACCTTCTTTAACTTTCTTTTCAGCCACCAAAGTTCTTGGCACAGTCAAGTGGTTCAATGTCAGAAATGGATATGGCTTTATCAACAGGTATGTGTAAATTCTGATAGTTGTATTTATGCTATACCAAGACTCTGCATCCTTATGTGCAGAAGACCCACGCTTCCAATTTACTGGAGGAAACTCTGGCTTTTAAGGCTGAAATATCTTTAGAGTTGAGGGGCTTAAATGTCTCGTGTGCTTTTTTGAGGAATGAAATTCCTGCATGCTGAACACTTGTCTTCCAAAAAACATACCTGGCAAGTTATTTCACTCTGCAAGTCCTTGAGCTGTTACACGTCAGGTAGACTTGGGTAAGTTGGACAGTGCAGAAAGGGGTAGAAGACCTCATGTTCATGGATCTGAAGCCAGTTGTGGTGTGGTATTAACCTCAGTCTCTGGAGGTTATTATCCAGGGTTACATAAGCTTAGAAGAAAAGTTCTAATTAGGAAGTCCTCTTAAAATCTGTAATAGCAGTTGATGTAAGAGCCTGCAGCTGGTTACGGTGTAATAACTTGTTAATGTTCTTCCTAACATGAAGTCTGCTGTTGCTTCAATCCAGGACAACAAGTTTGGGATTATGCCTTATCTTCACAAACTCTTTGACACACCTGTTCTGTTTGCAGAGAAGGAATTGAGTGAACAGATGGCAGGGCTTAGGCTCTTTCTTATTGTATGGGAACACAGATTCAAGGTCTCAGACTTATCTTTGTGTTTTACATGTGGAACCCTGAGCTGTCTGGCCTAATGCAGAAAATCTCACATTCATGTCTGGGTCCTCCTCCTGTGGACTCTCCTAACACCTCTTGTGCCTGGTTGCTTTGAGTTTCACTGAAAGGAGATCTCTGTTAACAGCTGTGGCCAGTCCTGTTGATAGTCTTGTTTGACCTCTGGGGTAACAGCTCAGGTTGCAGTCCTTCTGGAAGTGTTTTTGGGGAGTTAGAGTAGTGAAAAACAAGCAGTCCAGTCATCAACTCTGCCCTGTATAAAAAGAAAACACTGAATGTTTGCCAGAAGATTACAGAGAACCTCCTCCATCCTCTCATGCTTTTGAAGGCCCAGGAGTCCTTTCTGTTCTCAAGCAAATGACCATAGAAGTTCCGAGCAGGGTTTTGGTAGCCTAGGCTTAGACAGAATGTATGGAATTCAGGGCACGTGCTACAGGCTGAGAGAAGGAGGGTTTCACTTGAAAAGCCAGGAATTTCATGCTGAGTCTCTTTAGTCTAAACTCTTACGACTTCCCACTTTCTTTTCACAGAAATGATACCAAAGAAGATGTGTTTGTTCATCAGGTAAGACAGCAGTAATTGTGCTTAGAGATGTGTACTATGGTAAGTTTCTAATGCAGCTTCCTGCAACATCTACCCAACCTTGTCCTGGCTTCTCTTTGGAATATTTTCTACAGATAACTTGAGTGGATGTGTATGTTGACATGTTCAGGGAGAAATACTAGGTTGTTTTCCTTCTCTATGAAGGGCTAGGTATTTTAACCCTTCTTAACCCTTTTTTGTCTGCTCCAATTTGAGCACTAAAGGTGTTTTTTGGTGTGGGTTTTGTTTGGTTGTCTCTTTGCTGAGATGACTCCTCTGTGAACGCCTTGCTGCTTGTCTGTCCTTCCCCCTATTTCCTCATGCTCCTTGTGTCTTTTGTTTCTTCCTACCTTCTTCACTTGCAGGTCTTTTCTGCCTGCCCTCCCTGGTATTGGAGAGAAAGTGATCTAGTCTGGCTCTTGACCAGCCTGGGTTGCCATCAGCTGTTTCTGCACGAGGCAGCTGCTCTTAGGAAGAAGAGGAGGAAGGCTGTGTGCCAAGTGTGCCCAAGCAGAGAGAGCTTGCCCAGCGGTTTGTTATTGGTTAACTTTCCTTGGGCTGTCAGGAGGCTGTTCTAAGTTTATACTGTGACTCTCAGGTTGCAGGCAAATAATGGCAAGGCAGAGAATGCTGTCTCCATGCTGATGTCAACTGATTAGTTGGCTTAGATCTGGTTTTGCATCATTCACCAGAAACTGCAATCTTGCCCCTAGAGTTTGTCCCATATAAAATGTCTGCAGGCTCATGAGAGCTTTGAAAGCATGAACTTTCTCTGTGGCATCAGTGACAGTATTTCTGTCAAATGTAACCAGGAAGTTTGTTCCCAGAGCCGATCACAGAGTATCAGGATATGTACATACATCCTTAGCTGATGAATCAACACTGAGAGTTAATTTAATTCCTGTGTCTTGATGACTAAATAGTGGTAACTGTTTCTCTGGGTAATAGCGGGTACACCCATTATCTGAACCTGGCTGAAGCTGGGAGGGGATAAGTCTAGTGCCTGTTATGAGTGAAGATGATGTTGGGAAGTGTGCACAGTACACGTTCTTGGTTCAGCTGGTGGACTTGAGAGCAAGAGCTGTCAGTGCATATACCAATTTTTGATGGTCATTTTTCTTCCTTAGCAGCCTGTGCTGTGGGCATGCTGACACATCTGTGGTCTGATGGGATTGTGTCCAGAGGAGGGTGGGAAGAGTTCTGGAAGAGGAACATGTTCTGGATAGGCAGCACTGCCTTAAAGACAGATGAGGTTTCCTTGATACTTGCGAGTATCAAGGCAATATCCTGGAAAATGGCTGTTATGCTGATGACAGATGACATGGATCAGTGTTGTTCTGCTTGGGAAGGCTGCCAGCTGAGACCCGAACAGAAAGCTAGTGTTACCTGTGCTGTTTTGTCTCCTTCACCTGTAGAGATTATTCCCCTAAACGTAAACTGGTGGGTGTGTGTGGAGGGGGGTGGAGGTGGGCACTTCCCATCTCCTGTGGCTGAAGTCCTTTTGGGGTGAGGAGAACTGACTTTGTTTCAGAAATACCACATCATGTGCAGGCCTGCATCGGATTAACCCTCTTGGCAGGCTGAGCATGGCAGAGTAGCTGCTTCTAGTGCTGCTTTGGCTTGGCTGCAGTCGGATGTTCCTCATCCTGTACATGGATGTGCTCACTCCCAGAGCCTGGGACGTTCTGGCCAGAGCTCCTGATGGGGCCATCCATGAGGGAGGCAAATCCATGCTGTGAGCAAACATCCTGCTTCAAGCTCCCTCTGCACTGATAGTGCCTGCTCTGCCCCTCCCTCGTGCCTGGGAGGGGCTGGATTACACTCCTAATCCCTTCAGAATAAGGCTGACCTAGTTGAATGGATACAGCTTCCTCCCTGCCTCCCCTGCGTGCATCCGCACGGGGAGGGAACGGCCCGATCTCATGATTGGAATGGGGGTTAGTGCTTGGTGTCTGGCTATTGGATGCTATTTATAACTAGTACAGATTAAAATGCTTTTCTTTTTAGGGCATGCATGGCTTGCTTTGAGTTAACCCTTTGTTTTGCAGGGGCCCCAGGCAGTGTTTTTGGGAAGGGCACTTCTTCACCTTGTGTCCGTGTCTGGTTGGTTGGTGCAAGGTGCTGTCCAGGGCACTGTGTCAGTCAGCTACAGGTGCTGTGAGCAGCAGGGATCCATCTGCCTCGTGGGCTGCAGTGTGTCTTGCAGTTTAACACCAGGAAAAGTGTCAGCAGCCTGACACTCTACCATCTAATTAGGTAGAGTGTAAATCAGCAAGCAGTGAGGAGTTGTTAATCTCTCTCTTCACTTCACTGGATTGTGTTGATCGTGCACAGCCTGGAAGTACCTGCACCAGTAATGGGTGTAACAAATTTTGGCTGTTACTGGGACAATGCTGGATGTGCTGATGATGAGGTGGTATGAACATACGGAAAGAACTCTTTCTAACAAGAACCTGAACTAGCTCTGAAGGCTCTTGAGCTGCCTGTTTAGCAGTGTCCCCATGGGAAAGGAAAGGCTTTGTTGTTGAGTGTTGTCTGTTAATATGAAACATCTGTGGTCTGAATCAGAAGCTGGAGCCTGCAGGATGCTGGTAAACAGTAACAGGGAGAATAGTGCTCTCTCCCCTCTGGATACACAGAGTAAAAGTCTTTTCATCAAGCTTAGAGCTTAGGCTTGTTAGAGGCTTATTTCAGCGATGTTGATCTGCAGCTGAAGTAGTAAAGCTGTATAGTTTCTGCTTGGATTTCAAGGATTTACACGAAATCGTCCTGATTGCCTTTATAAAACAAGCTCCAGCCTACTGCAGCCTCTATCTCCTGTTGGCAGTTGCACATCTGGATTTTTGAAGTTTCTGCCCATAAAGCTGGGAACAGAACATGTGGAATACTGTTGCTTTTATCTTCTGTTATGCTATTTGAAGGATATTTGAGGAGCTTTATCAATCTTAAGTAAACCCTCTGCTGAAAAGAAATTTGTTAGTTCGTTCTTCTGTGCTTGCAAGGAAGGGGAAGGAGTTTGAAATACAGCTTACTGACATCTCTGTCATATGCAAAGCACAAGTCTTTTATGAGTTTTAGTCAGTTGTTTCAGTACAAATAGTACTAAACCATTAACTAAATCATTAACTTTGCTGCAGATTAAGTGTTTTAGTATTAGTATAACATTTATGGAAAAGCAAACACCTCTATCTGATTTTTAGAAGTGGGACAGTTACACTAAAAGGTCAGCAGAAAGCAAACAAAGTTATCTGAGCTAATTGTGGAGTCTCTGCTTGCTAAAGTAATTCCCAAAGGAATTGACTTGAACAGCTCATTCTGTTTCTGTATTAAAAAAAAACCAAACCTCTTGGGATGTTTTTGCTTTGCTAGTAATAGTATGTACTCTCTTGCATCCTTCCTTAGGCTGTTCAGGGATGCTGCAGGATATAGGGAAAGGTATGGCTAGAAGGACATGCTGGTCTGTTGTCTGAAACACAAAGGAGATTGTATTCAGCAGCACAGAAAATAGGTTTCCTAGTCAAGATGAGCTTTAAACTGAATAAATTTTTCTTTCAGGTGGAAATAATTTTGGGCTGTTGTTGACTGAATATTGTTGCTATGCAAAGGTAACTGCTCCACTGATGGTCATTCTGCAGTTTTTCTTGAACTGCAGCCAGGACTACTGGCTCTTCTGTTTCTGCCCTACATCCCATTTCTTAAGCAGGATTTATGCCCTGTGTTTCCATGTGTGTTTATCTCAGCTGGCTCTGTACGTCCTTCCTTCCTGCTAACTAAAGATTCCCAGACCAGGAAACTTAATGTGAATTGGTATTTAATAATCTAATGCAAGGTAATAATCTTTCAGTAAGAAAACAGCTACTGGATTAGCTTGTACAATGCATGTCTTGGTCTTTTCTCCCTGACGTCTTCCAGTTTGTGAAGCGTTGCCTGATGAACAGATTGTAGGCTTGTCTTGCTAACAACCTGTTGTGGAATCCTAGAAATACTCCACAGAGTACATGGTATCTGTCGCTGACAGACTGAAAATCGCTCCAGGAGGTTTGAGTGTTCCTGTGAGTCTGAGGAGGTGTACAACTGGCTTTGATCCAAACCCATGTTGTTATTTTTATATAACAATAATAGTAGTATTATTTATAGCTATTATTGTAGTACTTTGGGGTTTCTGTCCAGGAGATGGCTGAGATTGCATCTGTCTGTTCTAGTACTACTCTTGTGTTATTTACAGACTCACCTAATATTTGGGGTCTCCTTTACCGCGCTCAGATAAAATGCTAATTCGTGTTACACCAGAGTTACAGTAATTCTTTTCTAGTTACCATGACTTGCCATGATACCATACAGTTAATGCTTCTACAAAAATGCTCTGGGTCTTGAGTTCTCTCTAGATGGTCTACAGGCCTCCTAATGACTGAAGGCAAGGGTCACACTTGCTGCTAGAGCTGCCTTGGTACAGCTTGGAGGAGATCAAACACTCAGTATGAATGCTGTTCATGTACAGATTTGTAATAATTTCCATATTCAGTGTGCTGGACAGAGCAGATCCTGGGGCAGCAGCTGATTTATAAACTCACAAATAGTGAGAAAAGAGGAAACCTTGAACTGAGTATTGGTGGGCCTGTGAAATAAGAGACATCTCTGTATTTGAAATATGTTGGTGTGGTGATTGCTCTGGTGTGTAGAGTTGGAATTGTAGCAGAAAAATACTGCCTGTCTCTCATCTGTGGGGCTATGAATGTGTAAGATAAGTAACATAAAATAATATATTTTTATGTATCTTCTTCCTTTCAAGACGGCCATAAAGAAAAACAATCCACGGAAGTACCTGCGCAGTGTTGGCGATGGAGAGACTGTAGAGTTTGATGTGGTCGAGGGAGAGAAGGTGAGAGATGATGGAGCCTCAGGGTGTGGTCCAGCAGAGTTAACATCACACAGAACCTTAGCTGTGTCTCTGGTGTCTCTGTCTGATGTGTTAATCCCTGTGTAGATGGCATTCATACAGCTTTTCTGGGGGAGATCTGTTTTTTAAAGGCTTCCTTAAGGCGTATTTCTAGATATGTATCAAAACTCTACAAGTAAACTGCATCCTAGTGCTTCTAGAATCTGCAGTTGTTAGTTGATAGAACATTTGAAGCCTACAGCCTGCCCAGTAATTACTAACTGAGGTATACATGGCCCTGAAGATTTTGTTTTGGAGTGTGGTAACTTAATAATAATTAGTTGTGGTAGCTTAACTGTAAGAACTTCCAATTTCCTTAAGCTTCTACTTTCTTGAACATTTTTTGAGGGTTATGAGGTTTTGGGGTTTGTTGGGTTTTTTTGTCTCTGTAATCAGTTACTTCTTGCTTCCTGCTCTGAACTCAGCCTATTGGATAGGATTTCAGTATCTTAACTCATGATGATATGTCTTGGTTAAGGGGTTGGGAACAACAAACCTGCTTTTGCACTGTGTGGGAGAAAGGAATCACTGTATCTTGGAACTTTTGCAAAAAAGCCTCTTTCCTGTTTCATCTTGTCCCTGTAGCTGGTTGTTCTTTTCTCACGCCACCCTGGCTGCCTTTCTTTTGTCCTTTTAGGGTGCAGAAGCAGCTAATGTCACTGGTCCAGATGGAGTCCCCGTGGAAGGCAGCCGCTACGCTGCAGACCGGCGCCGCTATCGACGGGGCTATTTTGGCCGACGCCGGGGACCACCTCGGAGCGTGAGTTCAATTTCCCTGGATTGCTACTGCCACACACAATACCGGCAGGGCTGTTTCTCACCTGTCTGAGGCACTTCTGACCATGCAACATAGGTCTAATAAACTTTCAAGTTATGGTGTACAGGGCATCTTGACAAAAACAGAACAGATTGGTGGTGTGAAGTGGATAAGTAGTATAAAGCTGTCGTAAACTGAGAAGTGTAATTTCTTTGAGTTCTGAGTCTCTCAATTATACCTTGACTGCTGTCAAATGCTACCTGTTCCTACTGTCTATGCTAGTTCCTTTGGGTATTTAGCTATCCTGATCAGTTTTATACATGAGAGAACATCACAGATGATTGTGGGTTTTTTAATGGAGTATGGTCATGGTGGTTAAAATGGCTGTGCAGAATGGGAAGGATACCTGTCAAACTGAATGTAGACTACCAAGGGCTGTCAGGAGGCTATGGCTTTTGCTTCCTACTGGATCAGGTGCAGATGATGCACTTCTGTTTCTAGATCTCTTGTTAAATTCCTTCTTTTAAAGGGAAGAATACAGTGGGAACTGTAAGTAATGTAACATTTTATAAAACAGACATTACTGATGGCTGGCATTTGAAATACAAACCACAAACAAAAATCAAACTAGAAAAAACCCACCCAATCCAACATACAGCTTTATCAATTAACAACTAAAGGGGAAAGATAACCACTGCATCTCTGAAAGGTTGAAAAGACTGTGGTAGAAAGAGCGTTTGATGTGAGGTAATACAGTTTTTCCATGTTAAAATTTCTTGATGGTTTTATGGGGATTCCCTGTGGAATGGGGCTTTGTGTACAATGTGAAGTGACCTGTGGCAAGTTTCTGTGTGATGTCTTTGTTAGCTTTCCAAATTCAGAAGTGTCCTGATCAATAGCTGCCTCTCCATAACATGTTTACCTCTTACAGTGCATTGTCATACACTGAAATGCACTAAATATGCATCAGAGAGAACTGTTTCTAAGAACAGCTTCTTAGTCTGTGAGGAGCAGGGGCAGCACTGATGGCTCTTGTTTTGTCCTCCTCTTAACTTTTAAGGCCCAAATTAAAGCCTTTTGAGAATCTGCTGCTTCTTTTTACCCAATATGCTGGGGTTTCTGTACTGATATATTGTTTTTGAGCTTGCATTCAGGGTTATGGTTAATATACTGCCTGTCAAATACAACACTTGTTTTCTTTTGGTAGCAGGGAGGTGAGGGAGAAATCAAGGATGGGGTCACAGAAGGAGGACAACTGCAGCAAGTGCACAGGAATCCTACCTACCGTCCCCGCTATCGCAGGTCTGTACAGTTCCTCTGCTCAGTTATTCAGATGCTTTTGTGTTCTATACAGGCTTCCAAGTGTGGAAACACCTGTGCAAATGGTAGGGACAGTGAGAAGCATTTTAATTGCCAGAAGAAATTTGTCTCATGTGCATGTATGTTCAGAATCATCATGGCCCAGCAAGGGCAAAGAATTATTTGCATCCCATTACTTCTCACAACTGAGCAGCATATTGAAGTGAGTTGCAGGGTCCGTGTCTTCCCAGCTGAACACTCATACTTTCCTGGACAAGTAATAACCCAAATCCTCGATCTAGGACGGTGCTGATGGGTGAAATCTGTGTGTGAGCTAGTAACGTGGAGTTGCAGCCTAGAAAGCCACCCACATCCTGGGCTACAGCAGAAGCAGCACGGCCAGCAGGCTGAGGGAGGTGACTGCCCAGTACTTGAATGGGGCTTATAAGAAAGATGGGGATAAAGTTTTTAGCAGGGCCTCTTGGGGTAGCATGAGGGGTAATGGTTTTAAACTAAAGGAGATGTAGACTAAATAGAAGGAAGACATTTGCTACTATGAATGTGATAAAACACTGAAACAGGTTGCCCAGAGAGGTGGTGGATGCCTCTTTCAAGGTCAGGGTGGATGGGGCTCTGAGCAACCTGATCTAGTTGAAGGCGGTTGGTCAAATGACCTCTGAAAGGTCCTCAAGGAGCTGGTTTGTCTGCCATTCACTCAGTTGCCCCTCTTCATCTTGTCTTTGTTTATCAAGTAGCTTGTGAAGTCAAATTCCAACACTGAATTTAGAAATGAACTGTGAAAATGATGTAATCCCCATTTGTTCATGTGCATGTCTGTTCAAAAATAAAAAGAAAGGGGTAAATAACAGTGCAAGAGCCAGCAACAAGCTGAATTTGATAGGGATAACAAGATTGTTCTTAATTGCAATGATTTGCCTGTTCCATGCACAGTAGATCCATCCTTTTGGAATCTGGGTCTAAAACCACAAGCCTTCCACCTCTACTTTGAGCTTTTCTGTTTATGAATGTTCATGTTCTTTGGCTCTTTTATCTAGGACTGTGGGAAATGGGATACCACTGATGCTTGCTGCTCGTTGGCATCTGAGCTGAATAAATTTAATTCCTGAAAGTCTTCATTAGCTTTGGGCAGTCAGAGATAGCACCATAGCAAGTCCAGTGAGGCTTTTGCACGTCATGTGGCTGAATCACAGGCTGAGTAACATGTCCGTGACTAATGGAAACTTGTGCTTTCCTGATGTGTTTTTCCTATGAGAGGAATGATACATCCTATCAGTGCAAAATGCTTCTGTTTGAGTTCACAGGTATTGCTTTTGTTTACAGGCACTAAATCCAGTGACACTGGTGCTTTTGTTAGGTTCCTTTGGAAAAGCTAAATTGGCTTTTGGGATTAGGTAGCTGTGGATTGCTAATGGGAAATCAGCTATGTTTGGACAGTTTATAAACCTACTTTGTTTATACTGGGAATGAGGTGAAATGCTCTGTATGCATCAAGAACGTGGACTTGATAGCTTAGTGTTAATGAAGTCCAGCTCACCTGGCATAGGTGCTTTTCCTGAATGGTTGAGAGGGGCAACATGAGGCAAAGAGGAAAGATCCAGGAATGGTTTGCAGGTAGAAGTGAGGAGGATTGCGAGGACTGCACCATAAATTAGTAGGACTGGGCTGGACTGGGACAGCTGTGCCAAGGCTAATGTAGCGCTATCAGCCCATGTGGCCCCTACTGGCTTGTTTCTTCTTGTAGCCAGCAATTCAAAGAGTCATAACTGCATCTTCATTGCAGGATACAGTAGAATATGGTGATGGAGCTTCAGCAGTGAAGAGACACCCACCTTCCTTATCTTTCCTTTCCAACCATATGCCAGCCAAACCCCAGAGGGATGGTTTGCCAGCACTCAAAATTGTTGAGGATGATACTTGGTTATGGAAGGTTTTGCTGAGCTAAAATTACTGGAGTTTAACTTTCTTTGGGCTTCTTTCATACTTAACACATCTTTCTGCCCCTCAGAGGGCCCCCTCGCCCACGCCCTGCCCCGGCGACTGGAGAGGCTGAGAACAAGGAGAACCATCACGAGGCCAATGCCATGAGCCAGCAGCCGCTGCGCCGCGGCTACCGGCGCCCCTACAACTACCGGCGCCGGCCACGCCCTGCCAGCGCTCCAGCACAGGAGGGCAAAGAGGTAGGGACACCAAACTGCTCAGAGCCACGAGCACCTCTCCTGGGAGGAAAGGCTGGGAGAATTGGGATTGTTCAGCGTGGAGAAGAGAAGGCTTCAGGGTGACCTCATCGTGGCCTTGCAGTGCCTGAAGGGAAAGATGGGGCAAGACTGTTGCAAGGGCGTGGAGTGACAGGACAAGGGGGAATGAGTTAAAATTGGAAGAGAGTAGGTGTAGATTGAGTATGAGGAAAAAAATTCTTCCCTGTGAGGGTGCTGAGGCCCTGGCACAGGTTGCCCAGGGAAGCTGCCCCATCCCTGGAAGTGTTCAAGGCCTATCTGGATGGGTCTCTGAGCAACCTGGGAGTGGAAGGTGTCCCTACCCATGGCAGAGGGTTGGAATGAGGTGATTTTCCAGGTCCAACCCAAACCATTTTATGATGTATGTGGCAGAGACTGAGGTTTTAAGGGGGTGAATGCTCAAGACCTTCTGCCCTGTGTGAGTTTTTAATAAGTGAATTCGTGTACTGGATAAGTCTGATGACCAAATCTGATGTACTGATTTCCTTGTCTGCTTCTTCTGACCTTCTTGGAGAATAAGCACCTTATCTTGAAAGGAACCAGCAGTGGGATAGGGATTGCTTCTGGGTAGTTGTTAATTGGGATCAGACCGCAGCAACTTTTTTGAAGTGGAAACAGTTGTGTTTTCCCACTTCCTCAAACCTTAACTCTGTATGTAGCATAAGAGATGGATTTGAATGGTCTAGGTCCATTTCCTGAACTGTTTGAACCAGATAATTGCAGGAAACTTTTGGCAAACACAGCTTCTACTTTCTTGAGGAAAGATTTTCTCATTCAGTGTCTACTTCAGGTGTTCCCCTGACAGAATCTGCTGGGTAATACTCAATTATAGGAAATTCAAGAAAAATGAATCTCCAGAAAACATTTAATTTTAGTGTTTATTTCAAAACCTGGGTTATTCTGGCTGTACCACTGACTAGAAGAAGGGTGTAGAGGTCAGCCTTTGCCTGTAATAAGAGTTTGTTGTGTCTCAGACAAAGGTAACTGAAACACCTGCTGAAAATCCTGCTCCAGTGACAGGGCAGAGTGGTGCTGAGTAATGTCGGGCTCCCCAGGCACCTTTACCATCACTCAGGTAAGGAATATGGATAGTTCCTGTTTTCCAATGGAAGCAACGTTGTGTATGCTCCTAAGATTCTGGCCACATCCCCTTATGTGTGGCTTGATATTTGTGATAAGTTCTGAGAGTGCTGTATAGTCAAACCAAGATGCTGCTTTTTCTCTCTCTCCTCTGCCTCTGTGTCTGTATTTGTCACAAAGTAAGCTTTGCTTTCTAATTAATTTCTTTTTTTCTAGGAAGCTCTCTGATCTGTATAGTAATACCATCTGCTGATGAATTATTTCATTTTAGGAAGATCCTGATTATGGACAGGATAGGCCAGTTGTGCTTATCCTGCCTGTTATACTCTCTTTTCATTTGACATCTCGTCTGTTTAATGAGAGAATGAAACTTAAACTGCATTTTTTTTTTTCAATTTGGCTCTTCAACAGGTGTCCTAAAATACAACTCCAAAGTAACACCAAAGAAACACACAAGCAATAAATTGTCAACAGTGATGACAAAAGCAAAGATTTGAAATAAACAAAATTTACCAGCAGCTGAGATCCAGGGAACGCCTACAAGATAGATGCATGAAGAGAGAAAGAGAGCGAGATTCAGAAAGAGCGACCTCCCTAGTTTCAACAGCAACAGTGGGGCTTTTTGTTTCTTGGGTTTTTTTCCCTAGAATTTCACTGTTTTGCTAGTATTGATTTTTTTTCAATTTTTCTTTTGGTATCAAACTGAAAAGGGAAAAAAAAACCAACCAAAGAACTAAAATTGAAATAAAATGCTTTTTTTTATTGGATGCTGGTGCTAAACCTCCCAAGTGTGAGTTTTTTTTTTTCTGTGCCAGTCCTGTTCACTGCAGGACATGGGGAGGACAAACTTCCGCTTTCCTTGTTAAGATCTATTTGAAACTGTGCAGCATGGGTGACGTTCCTCACAAATAAAAGTGATTTCAACTACCAAAAAAATGTGCTTTAGTGTGTTTTTTCATGTTTGCTTTTAAAATAATTCATTATTTTAATCTTGTTGCTTCAGCATTTGTATGTGAAAGAGAGCTGCCTCTTTAGTGTGTCTTCCTGGATGACACATGAGCATGGTTGGGCGGGTGTACTTCAATACAAAACAACTTCTGCAAAGAAATCACAAAACAGAGCTCTAACTTACACTGTCCCCTTTGCTCTTCTGGCTCCAGTGATGTTTAATGGTTGGATTTTCCTGTTACTTTCTTGTGGCAGGAGTTTGGGGGATGTGGAGTGAGTTCCTGGAATGTTTCTTTCCTCATCTGTTTGGCTAGGCTTTTGTGTTCTGTAAAGAGTAGAATCCGAGTTCTGAGACTCCTCTGCTCAAGAAGGGCACTGGCTTAATAACCACCACTTTATCCAAGCTGAATAATGTTTGACTGGCTTCTCCACTCCTTCTTATTTCAAACCAGTAAAATCTCTGTACCTGTGCCATCTCGTGTTAGTGAGCAAAGTACTGAGCTGTCTTGCTAACTTCAGTGGCTTTCTAATATTCCTCCCTAAAACTTGGCTGTCTTCCAGGTGTTAAGCAGTCTACTTCCAGCTGTTGAATACGGGTGTATATCTTGTGTCCTTCATTGTCTAGTCCAGCGTTTCTCACGTTCCTGTCCTGCAGCTGCTGTTACCCAAACCTTAGATAAGTACATTTGTTTCTCAAACAAGTACTCCTGTTACTCTTCAGGAAATAAGCAGAGCGCAGGGCATAATTGCACTCAAAAGCCCTCTGCTTCCAGCTTCTGGGAAGGTGACGAAGGGCCCTTTCACCCTGTTGCCTTTGCCTTGGGGAGGGGGAGGGTAGGAAAAGGCTTAGTGTGGTGCATGAGTTGCACTGCCTGCAGCTGAGCGAATTGCAAGGGATTAGGAGCCTCTAATGAATTGTGAGGTGAAAGCCATAGGCTTGGTTGAGGAAGAAATCTTTACTTGGAAGATGAAGAACTATGTCTGTTTTGACACAAAATGAAATGTAATAAGGTGAGGAAAATACAAGTGATGGTACCTAGTAAAAATTCTTAAGCAGGATAAATTAGGCTTAAATTTTGTTCAGAACTAAATGTTCAGGCACATTGGGGAGAGGTTGGTAATTTCATCATAACAAACGGATGCAAGATATTCATTAATACTGAAATGTTACTTCAGAATTTGTCATAAAAACTACTTGAACTGCCTTCAATAGGTGTTTTTTCTTAGATTTGACAAGCTAAAGAGAATTTTCTTAATCTCTGCAAAAATGTAGGTTAGATTGAATCAGGTTAACAAAAGTATCTAACAAGCCATCTTTTTTTTTATGGAAGGAGAAACTGAGGGAGAGATGCAAGTAATGTCCTAGTATTGAGTTTTGTTTGTTATTTCTGTCCTGCCTCTGTAATAAGAATGTTTGCATAAAACAGAAGCTAGAGACTGACATAACCTACTGCATCCCTCAATTCCCTGGTTATGAAAATATAAGCTTAACTCTAGAAAAGTTTAAAGCACTTGCTAAAATTACATTTTAGGTGTCTTGGGCTGGGCATAAATTGTTCCTTTAACTAGGCCACTTGTGCTCTTGTTAGCTGAATTTGGCAGAAAAAAATATAAAGCTGATGCTCAATAATGAGGGTCACTTCTCTTGGCAGCTGGTGCTTGTGTACCTGTAAATAAGGCTATGGGTTATTTGCCTTAAGCAGAATTTCACATGAGGGCTTAGTTTGTGTTTTGTTGGTTTGGTTTCTTGAAGAGACATTTAGCTCCATGGATTTTGAATTTTGTGCTGCAAAAACATTCCCTGTGGCTTGTGAACTTCTGAGGAGGATAAAGAAAGGAAGAAGGAAGTTTTGTAGGCCTTTGTGCTGTGCTTCATTTGAACATAATTGCAGACCTGTAAGCATCTGTATCCATGGGAGGACTGCGCAGGTGCAACAAATGCCTTGGAAGTGAAACATTTTCTGTTGCAGTTGGAAAAAACTTTGGAAATAAAGCCCACACTACACAGCTTGCTATAAGGGCTGTGGAATCAGCTGTGCATGTCTGACTGTTATTTGTTGTGGCTTTTTTAGAGAGAGTCTCTTTGCAGATCCCGAGTTCAAAACCGTGGCCTTAGACATCATTCTGCTTTCTGGTGGTTTGGCTTTTTTGGAGAATCAGTGAGCCTTCAGCACCACAGTGATTCTGTAGAGAGGAAGTGCCTGCTCTGAAATGCTCACACAGAGTTGTAGGGAAAAGCAGCTGCACAAGCCAAGTAGCAGTGGGATCCTTCCTCAGGTGTAAAGGGGATGAGAAGATTTTGGAGGCCATGTCAAACGAGCGGTAGCTTAAATTTTCTATTTTGTGCTGTTTGCAATAGCAGAGCAAGGCTGCTGTGATTGAATTTTGAGTCCTAGAGCAGCACAGTGATGCACTGAGCAGAAAATGGATCTTGATGACTTAAGACCACCAGCTGATGAGATGAATAATTAATATCTTAAGGTTTTAAAATGTGATAGAAAAGACTCACAGCTTCATTCTATTTCCTAATATCAAAATACATTGTTCTTCAATGTTTGGCTGTAAATTTTGACTTGTAAATGGTGACTTTAGTAGGACCACAAAGGTCCTATACACTGCCACTTTCATGCCAGTAGTGCCTATGTACAGTTCTTGTTCAGAAAAAAAGAGAACATTTTAATAGTATGTGTAAATAGAAGTGTTACAGATTCAATGTCAGGAAAAATTGCTGCAAGAATCTAGACTGAAATTTTAAAACAATTTATGCTAAAAGGTAAAACAGCGGGTATGGATTCTTGAGCCTTTCTGAGATAACCTGAATTGGGGCTATAATAAAGAACTAGAGAGCAGTAGTAGTAAATGGAATAAATATTCTAAACAGAGCTGTAGGTCATGTTCTGACAAGGTCAAGATGCCTGAGTGGATGTGTGAAATGTTCACAGCCCCCTTTCAGTTGTTTTACATGGGAGAGAAAGGTGGAGTTTCAACCATCAGAATTTCCATCAGAATTACACAGGAGGCTCTGTGTAAGACTCATCTGTTTCTTGGTAAGAAACTGTTCATGGAAACTCCAAAACAGAGTATTGAGAATATGTATGGCTCCATTTGATGGCTCTTGGATAGGTTACTCTTGGCCATCAGCCTCTTGACTTGCCAGCAGGTGCAGTGCATAACAAAGGTCAGTAAATTTCGCCGTGACATGGATGGTAAAAGCACTGCAGTGTTACACACCACACAACTGCTGACACTTCATCACAGCAAATGGGTGCTGGGGAGTTAAGAGATGGCAGCGATCCAGTTTACTGGTACAGTTACGTGAGCACTAGATGGGGCTGTTACTCCACATAATTTTTTCTGAAAATTTCACGGACGCACCCCTGTGACAGGAAATAAAGGTGTTGCACTCTGGGCTATCTGGGCTCTGCTGCAGGCTCTAGGGGGGCTGAAATGGAGTAGATTGTGAATAATAACCCAATAAATGAAGAAATTAAACCTAAAATTAAAAAATAAATTAGCAAAGTAAAAGTACAAATACCTTGCTGTATAGTTTTTCTAGGAATAAGCACTGGTGCCTATCCCTAACTTTCCTCTCACAATCATCACATAACTGGGAAGAAAATCTTGGAGGAAGTGAAGACCTACCCACTAGAAAGTCAAGTGTAGAGTTCAAAGTTTGTTCTTTACCGTTTGTACCTCTAGAAATACTTGGTGCCATTAAAAAAAGGAAACGAAGTTAAAGTGCTTGCATATCTTTTACTTCAATGCATAAACATTCTGTCTGAATTTGGTTCAACCAATCTCTAATACATTGTCTAAAAATTGGCAAACTTTCAGAGATCATTTATATGTGATTTAAATCAGTAAATACCTCTTCAGGGGAGATGGAGATGCTCTCACTTGCTACATGGTACTTACTTTCTAGTTAAAAGAGACTAATTTTAATGAAAGGCAAGATCCTTAGAACTTGTTGCACTGATTTCCATCTCAGAAAAATTACTCCCTTGTGTATAACCACAAGCCATGAGGTAGTGCTCTTAATCCACACCCTGACTAAAAAAGTAATTTTTGTCCTTTTCTAATATTGCATGGTAAGAACATATGGAGAGAATCATGTTTTATAACATGGTTAGTTTGGTTTCTGCAGCAATGCCACCACACACACTGCAGTCTATAATGGTAAAAAATATTTTAATTCATTAAGTCATGCCACCTTCAGAGGGTTTGAGAAGAACATTCTTTCTGGGGAAACCAGTTCAAAGAAATGGTCAAAAAATCTAGTGGAAGAAAATGAAACAAGTACAGATGATCTATCTGAATAATAAAACTATGTAATTGAACACCTAGATGCTAATCCCAAATAAAACCAACTCAATCTATCTGCAAATCTAGAATTTCACCTGTTTTTCATTTGGAAAAAGAAGCGGCTCTTCAGTGTTCTTTGAAAGGCACGGGCTGGTGCAATGCCACTGTGATGGTTCTCTACAGTACCCCTGCTCCCCATCCCCCCAGTTTGTTCTGGTCTCAAACAATTCCAGTTACACTGACCATGGGGTGAGTATGATCCTCCTAGGAAAAGGACAGAGGGTGTGTAAATTGTGTGTGCAAACACTACAGGGATTACTGATGAGCATCATACGAATACACACACATTGCTGCCTTTTACCCTCAACAATACAAAGCTGTATGTGTAATCTCATTAAAATACTTCCACAGATGTACACAAATAAGTAGTTTTTAGCAAGAGGAAAGCCAATCCATTTCCCACAGTGGCTGTGAAACCTCCAGAGCTGGAAGAAAAAAAAGACCTAAGTGATTTTCCAAGGGATGTTGTTCTGCCAGCGTGACCAAGTTAAAATTATTCCTTTTTTTGCCCTTCACCTCTAGATTCCACTGGCACTTCTTGCCCTTTCTTCTCCATCTGCTCTTGGCACCTCAGAAAGACATCTTCCAAGTGCTGCATGGCATTGCTCAGGTCTGGGTTGGTCCAGATGGCCATGTAGTCGTAGACCACCCAGGTTACACGCACTGCAAACACAACAGATATTACTAAACCAGGAATTCTGGCCAGAAAAAAAGCAATGGCTGATTCGATAAACCAATAAAATTAATTATTATCAGTTCAGATCTCAGAGAAGGCTGCAAGATAAAATGGAAAGTGCCTGCAGTAATACTCAAGATTAAATAGACTGTTCAGTATTACTTCTTAATAAATATCTCAAAATACTTTGTAATGGAAGTATACTGATGTGAATTATGAAAGGGGGATGGACACTTCACTTAAAAATCACAGCAAAACAGGTTATCAAATACAAAGAGCCAAGAGACTGTTTTAAAGTATATGAATATTATATAAGGAATCCTCTCTCTAGACCAGTTACAGCTTGTGTTAGGTGAGGAAGGGTAAGATCAAGGAGACTGCAACATAGAGATGAAATATTTTAAGGACAGCTTAAGTAACGAAATTGATCTCGAAATAATGAGTAACTTAATGAAATTGATCTTGAAATAATGAGTAACTTAAATAATGAAATTGATTTTGAAATAACGCGTATCTGATAAAGCTGAGCAAATAGTTTTAGCACTTACGTGCTAAACTTATGTACTTATGTACACTTATGCACTTTCCCTCTTATTTTACCAAGAATTCACTGTAGTGCACTGACCTGAGAAGTGGTATGTATCCATTTTTCAGAATTAAGTGTCATTTTAGATACTATGTTTTAATAATTGTATATAAAACACCTTAGTAGTATTTCTGTTTTTCACCAACACTCTGAACTAAGCATCCATCTTATATTGATTTTTAGTTCTGAGCCATCTGAACCATCTAAATTATTTGCATATTTTTTCATAATTAAGAACAAGGGCATTAGTTGATAGTGATTGTCTTCATTTACATTTCTATCACACAGAAGTTTACAGAAGAAATATAAAAAATAAATCTTCAGTGTCTTTAGTACAAAAATCCGTATCATTCTTAATAAAGACCTGTACCTGTCAGTTCTTCCATTTTCTCCAGAAGTTCGTCCAAGTCCTTTTTTAAGTTCTGTCTCACCTTTCCCCTGTCATCATAATTTCCTTCCTGAAATTCTGATTCGGCCATCTATAAGGAAATCAGGAATTTCCTACTTTATTTTACTCTAAAGTGGGTTGATTTTCACAGTTGAGACAAAGTAACATTGCAATAAAAAATAAAATAAAAATAAGCATATACATTTTAGATTTAGATGTGAATTCAGCAAGAATCTGACCTTAAGGGTACTGGTCATCACCTGCATGTTGCGTATTATTTTCAATCCATTTTGAAATTAATTTAAGTAGAAAGAATTAGCTCAAATATGCTGTGCTTGTGCCAAATAAATATTTTTGGTATCAGTAATAACAGATCATTGTGTCAAACCCTCCACTAGCAAACTTCATTACCCTGTTACAGTCGTCTTCCAGCTTCTCTCCCAAATATTCTGACTCAGGGCAACTCCTAATTTTCCAAGTCAATTGTAAAATCCCCATTTGTAACCAGTATTTATTTCCCAATTGCAGGTTCCATCCAGGTTAAGTACAAACACTAAGTTCTGTCATCATAGATAAGTGATTATGATTCCCTAACCTCTGCTTAGTTGTTGGGAGTGAAATTCTAGGAAGTAAAAATGCTTGGGGCAAAAAGAGAGTTTTAGAACCTCAGTGTTCACCGAAAATGCGACACAGAGCATTGCCTTTAATTTCCTTTCCCGAAAACCACCAATGGATGGGACAGAACTATGAAGCAAGAGACGGAAGAGCTTTAGTGTAGTGGCTGTACACATCACACTGCATAGTTTTTATCCTATGATTTCTCACACTCGGAGGGTATCTGTTTTCCAGGTTTTATTGCTGGTATGTGCGGAAGGAACGCGACGGGTGGTTCGTAATGGCTAACCCGCATTTCAAACCGGTGCCAAACCTCAGACGCTGGGTGTTCCACGTGTCTCTTCATACAACGAGGTAAAACTGAAGTTAACCGGGCAGCCCCCTGGCCCCGGAGCCCTTGGGGAGGGCAAGCCCCGGTGCTGTCCCACAGCACGGGCACCTTTCGGCCGCCGCCACGGCCGCGGCCCCCGGAGCGCCGCCGCCCCCGCCCGCCCTCACGGACAGAGCGGGCGGTAACGGGACACTAAACGCCGCCCGGCCGCCGTGCCCGTGCCTCCCGCCCGCTCAGCCCTCGAGCTCGCGAGCTCGGTTGATTCTGTGTTTCACGAAAAGAAGCGCTTGGGAGAGTTCGGCGGCCCGGGGAGCGGCGCGGTTGGCGCTCCGTGGCGCCGGGCTGTGGCTGTGTCCTGGCACCGTGTCCCGGCTCCGTAACCCGGCTCCGTGTCCCGGCTCCGTAACCCGGCTCCGTGTCCCGCCTGCCCCTCTCTTCCAGCGCCGCCGCGGCCGGCTCTGTGCGGCATCACGGACCGAGCCGTGTGTGTGGTTTGGATGGTTTCTAGGTGTGCTGCAGCTGCCCTGGAGGTAAAGGGGTTTATGTTAATAAAAGTGCCAGTCTGCTGCCTTTCAGTGTGCTTAATCATAAGGAAAAAGCAGAGGAGGATAGAGAATGTTAAACAGGACCATGCCGGCTGGGCAGCGCCGCGTCCCTTCGTCCCCTGCCCGGCTCGGTGCCCGTCCCCGGCGGCCGGACCAGAGAAGGTATCACCGGCCCTGCCCCCGGCCCCACCTGCAGCACGGACCGCCCTCTGGACCAGAGAAGGTAACACCGTCCCTGTCCCCGGGCCCCACCTGCAGCACGGACCGCCCTCTGGACCAGAGAAGGTAACACCGTCCCTGTCCCCGGGCCCCACCTGCAGCACGGACCGCCCTCCTGCGCCAGGCCGGCCCCTGCACCGCCCCCGGACACGGCGAGCCGCAGGAACTGGAGCCGTGGCCAGGCCGGCCGCACCAGATGGCCCGTGCTGGTTTCAGGAACTTTCCTGAAATTGACGCAGAAGGTACATCTTAACCCCTAAGTCTGGAAGCTGGGTGGTGCTCTGCTGCTTTCCTCAGGGAGTCTCTCCCCACCTGCAGGATGGAGGGAGACGTCAGACCAAGGTCGGCAATAACAGCACAAGGAGCAGCAGGTTCACAGCTGAAGAGAGTAGGTTTATATTAAAGAAAACAATACTTGACAGTGAGGATCGTGAGCCATTGGAACAGGTTGCCTTGAGAAAGCTGTGGATGTCCATCCCTGGAAGTGTTCAGGGTCAGGCTGTATGGACTAGTGGAAAGTGTCTCTGCCCACGGCAGGGGGGTTGGAACTGGATGGTCTTTGAAGGTCCCTTCTCAAACTCTTCTGCGATTCGACGATCTCTGCCTCCGTGAAAAAACAAACTACTGCAGAAGGTGTTTGCAGGACTAGACAAAATGAGGTTAGAAATTATCTAGAGAAAGAGCAACAAGACTCAAAGTTTGTCAAGAGTCTGCTGATACTAGGAATTACCTGGTCTATAGAAGAGTGAGAATCGAGTCCCATTTCTGAATTGTCCATGCTCCTAGTCATGTCCCATTCCAGATGAGTATCCAAACTTTGAATGGTTTGGGCTGTCTCTTGTTGTCCTTTTTCATCCACACAAACACAAACTCAGTCTTGTTTTAAAATTATTTGGTATATTAGTATTCTCATTATATAGCAAACTTGCTCATCACTTGCAACAACTCATTTCACTGCCAGCCGAGTAGTAGCTGGTTTGAAGATGAGAATCCATCTTCAAAATAAACAAAAGTATTTATTCACCCAAGTTGCATGAATGCTGTATAATTTATCACAGAGCATTGTGCTGCTAAAGTTTTGAAGGAGTTCAAAAGCAGTTGAGTAAAATCCCTGAATAGAGCAAGTGCTAGCAAATTACTGGACCTTCAGCTGTCTGATGAAGATTGATGCCTAATCATTAGGTCATTTCAGCTTTCTACTTTGTTTCTTTTCATATAGTGCTACCTTTGGAAATTTTAAATAACGAATCCTGCAGGAATGAACTGAAAAAACACAACAGAATTGCCATTTTAGAAAAAAAAAATAGGCTTGCAATTTTTCTTGGTTAAGAAAACCTGTCACCTTGAGAGGCAAAGCCCATGAGGCAGAACAGAGACTTGGGATAATGATGGGAGGTTTTTTTCACTTTGAGATTATTCCTTTGCTGTGCCATGTTGTGCTTATCTGCAGAAACTATATCGAGGATGTTTGTCCCGGAAAAGTGCTGCCCTCCCTCCCCATGGCCCCTTCCCCAGCCACATCTTCTTCTTTCTCACAGTGTGAATAACAGTTCTTGGTTATTACCGACAATCCTTGCATCTGGCTGTTGCTGTTTGAGACTTACACATTAGCCCCTTATCTTCTGGGTTTTTGCACCTCTGTGGGCTTAAGTTGATCAAAAGATGACTCACAGTCTTATCAGCTGTAAGCCACAGTTTTAAGTCTTATATTAGAATGTGAAAATAAGTCAAGAACTTTACTGCTTAGTCCCAGAACCCCATCTTGAGGCTATGGTGCAGCAGCTGTGTGTGGTTAGGATGGTTTCTAGGTGTGCTGTAGCTGTCCTGGAGATAAAAGGGATGGTTATGTTAAGACTGCCAGTCTGCTGCCTTTCAGTGTGCTTAATCGTAAGGAAAAAGCAGAGAAGGATAGAGGATGTAAAAAGGCAAAGTTTTCTTTGTGGATGCACATACAATACAAGACGTAGCAGAAAAAGTCTGTTTTTCACAGGACAATAAATGACTTCTGTCACCTTACTAAACAGGGGGGAAGGCTTGCTGATGAATGAGGAAGACTATATAGGCCAAAGCCTGAACTCTGAACCATTCAAATATCTTATCCAACCAGTCAGACTGGGAGCACAACTGAGAGACTGGGGGAATTTAAAAGCAGCAGCCATTGCTGCTTTTGCATATGCTTACCTTGAATATTTAACCCTTTGCCTTTCACACTCTCTTCCACAGTAGGGAGGTGTAGAAACTGAAAGAAGGGGAAGATTTTCAATTGTCATGTTTTTAAACAGGAATCTGAATAGTTTTTCCCAGGTGCCCTTGAGGAAGGTGCCTGTGGAATGTAATTCATTTAAATGAGGAACTGTTATTTGCATTTTACCTACTGTTTAGTGGAGAATGAGGTGGAAGACAGATCCCCTGCTCCTTCTTGGAGAAAATACTGCAGAGAGTCAATGCAAGTTAGTACCAGAATGAGAGGGGAGCTGAAACCAGAGTCTAAGCCTACACTCTGCAGCTGAAGTGATCTTTCTAATTCGACAAAAGCTTTAGTCTAGAAGATGTCTCTCCTGGTTTCCCAGGGGATAAAAATCCAAATCACAGGACTATTTCACTGATACACTCCTGCCAGTCTCTGTAGAGAGGTCAAGCAATGAAGAAATCATTCCTGGTTTTCACCATTTTGCACACATGGGTAGTAAATGCCAGCTAGAAGAAAAATGCTAATGAGAAGTCTCTCTTAAATAAACTATTGTCTTTTGATACCCAAACTATTGATGGTTCCACAACTAAAATTTTCCCCACAACAACATAATTATATGCAGCACCAAAATGTTAACAGGAGTAGGTGAGTTTGGCTAAAACAGTTGGCGGAGATCACATCATCTGCTGCATCTTCCCAAAGCCACCTGCATCGAGTTGCTGACTGTGAAATAAAGTTTGTCTCTCAACAAGAAGTAGGTCTCATGCTGCTTACTCTTGAAATGCAACTGCCTCTCACTCCTGTAAAGTAGGTAAGCAAATAATCTTGTGTAGACTCATATAACCAGGACTCAGGAATCTGCAACTCTTAACACAAGATTTATTCAGTGATAGGGGAGGGCAGGCCAACAGCTGGGACTTGCATACACGGATTGGTTGGGAAGAAAGCCCCCAGAACTAAAATGCTGAGGTGCAATGAAGGTTATTACCCTTTGGCTGCTGAGGACACCAGCAGAGCACAGTGGAGACCCCAAGGGCATCATGGCAGCAAAAGGTCACAGGGATGTTCAGGAATATTGTCCAGTCTGGTTGGGGAGCTCAGGATGGTGTGAGGAAAGGGCAGGGGACAGCTGATGGCAGGGCTCCAGCCATTTTACAAAATGCTGGCAGAATGCATGGACAGCCTGAGCAGGAGGGACACCAAGGGGCAAGGCAGAATGTGAAAAAACCCTGTGTTCCTGCTCTCTGCTGCAGTATGTTTTGATATTATTAATCTTTTATCTCTTTCTTCATTTGAACACTGTGTTCCCAATGGAACACTTTTTCAGCCTCTGGAGTCCTGGGGGTTTTGTACAGATTTTCTGTTCCAAGAGCCCATTTTTTTCAAACATGAGCCTGTAACCAGAAGTGCATGAGTTCTGTTTATTACATAACCTATCCCTCTTGATCTGTTTTGGTCTGCCTTTCAAATTCCACTGCAGGTGCCTGCCCGAGGGCTCGTTGCTGTGCCTGTCTCTGTAGTCAGCCCATGAGCAGCTGGTGTGTGGAAGCCAGGCAGACCCGTTCTGCAAGTGTGTGCCTTCCTGTCAGCTGTGTGTTGGGCATCCCTGGGGAGACAGCTGAGAAGACCTAGAGAAGCAAAGAACTGAAGCTGGGCGGGACTGGAGTAGAAAAATCGGTGAGGAGGAACTTAGTCATAAGAATTACAACCGTACCACGGTAATCATCGGCGTTATTGGGAGTGGCCTCACAAACTGGGAACCGGCAGCAGGAGAGCTTCAGGAAAAGGCAACCGCAGGGCAAGGGAAGTGGTGTCATTCAGGTAAGTGAGAGAAAGCACTTCTGGAAGATCAAACCATGAATATTTATTTTTTAAAAGACTTTTATTAACATAAATGTGACCTGAATTAGAAGGTAGGTGTACCGTAAAGTCTATGTGTCTGTGTACATGTGCATGTATATATGTGCATGTGCTTACTGCTTGTAGTGAAGCTACTTACAGTCATTGCTGTGATCATAATGGTATTGGGGTTTGAGAAAAAAATAAAAGAGGGACGTCCTGTACATGCTGGCTGATTTGACTGAAATAGCTCGTAGGCATTTTTTAAAGAGGAAGAAATTAACAAGGTAATTAAGTTTCATATAAAATTAGTCTCAGTTCACTGAAACAGGGTGATGCTATGCATGTGTGTATAAATATGTCCAGTCTGTAGTTAGGTAATACATGCCTAGGGCTGAATTCAGGACTAATTACCATTTTACTCCCATCACTGTTGCTTGATTGTAAGGCAGTGAACTCTAACCCAAAGTGGTTCAGATATCTGGATTTTCCTGTGTTTACCTGTGTGTGCATGAGCTACTGATTAAATTATAAACAAAATCTGTGTTAAATCCACCAAGAAACATCCAGAACTTGGGAGACTGAAACTAAAGTTGTCTACACAGCTTCAGGTGGCTGTGAATTTATGAAAGCAGATTTATGTTGGATTTCTTAAGCCATTAAGCAGCAATGTGATGTCATGCAATATTTTTATCCCACAGTATGTTTTTCACAACAAGAGCTATATGTATGTGTGGTCCTTTGAAACAAAAATCCTTCATTTTTCTCATGTTCTGTCACAGCTTTTGCTGTCACAGTTTTTCAGAATTTCTGTATTTGTGCTGGAGTATGATACAGGCTTAGTACAGGCAGCTACCAGCAAAATCAGAGATCAGTCAGCAGGGAGACATTTTCAAAAGTAGGGTGTGATTTTGACTTCTTAAAAGGAAGCCATAGGTGAGAGTGTGCTGTTGAAAGTTTGTCCTCTAGACTTTCAATAGCCCACTCATTATGGGCTTCAGCTTAATGTATTCCTAGTTTTTTAAATCATTTTGATTTATTCTGCAGATTACCTGTGAGGAATTACTTTTGGTGGCCTTAACTCAGTGGGAGTGATCAAGATGTCTTAATTTTCCAGAAACTATAGTAGGCCATGTCTGCATTAGAAAAGATATCTTTGTCTTAATCTCCATTCAGCTTCTGTACTATTTCACACTTCTGTACTTAGATTTCCTTATGCAGCACAAATAAATTAATTTTTGTAGATGATCTGAGTTTAAGCAATACCTAGCACTGTAAGAACTTGCATATCTCCACTGAAATGGTGCCAGTTAGGACTAACATTTTTAGCATAAAAGCACAGCAGCACTGAGTCCTCCTGACTCGTTTCTCAGTGCAGTAGTGACTGTTAACTTTGCCTGTTTTTTCTGCTGTATTGAAAAGGAGCCAAGTTTGCCCTAAGTAACCACCTGCTCAAATAGCAGCATGGGCCTCATTATTTGCTGTTTTCTCCATGATCTAGCTTTTCAGAAGTGGTCAGCCTAATTTTCTTTCACTCCCTTAATATGCTTCCGTAGCAGCTAGCCTAGGTTTGATATTCAAATTTTGGACCAAGAGAAAATCTTATGTCTCTCTATGTGATTTTTGAAACACTTTGTTTTCTTAGAGGGTGTTACAGCTACCAGCCGTTTCAAAAGTGAGTTATATTACTAAATCTTTATAGCTGAGACCTTCTTTACAAGGACAAAAGTGACTCTGGTGTGGCTGGTCAGAATTTCCCATTCTGCACAGTCGAAGATGCTGCTTGGTAGCCCACATGTGCCTTGCAGTGAGACATGAGATGACTGCAGGGGCCAGGAAAACCTTGAAAAGATGTCATGGTCTGCCAAGCTGCTGGAAATAGTCACTAAGGTCTTCTGCAGGCAGAAGGGACAGAATATGTAGTCTAACAAATGCATGGCTGAAACCCGTCAGGCTCGTTTTTTATTTGTTTTGGATGCTGCTTTTGGTAAATGGAGGACATGGCAGGGGGGGAAAAAAAAAATCTCTTTTTCACTGTTTGCTTTACAGTGGTGCTTTGCTGCTCCCTCGTCTCTCACATTCAATGTCCACAATTGCCCACACCTGGTGGTTTCCTGCTGTTTTGGTTCCTGCAACTCCCTGGTAGCTCCTCTCCCTTCCCGCTGCACGGCCAGCGCAGTGCGCTTGTGCAGAGCGGTTGCCAAAGCCTTGACTGTTGACCATGTTCAAAGGTCGGATAAAAGAGGAGGGAAATAATAAAAGCAGCAGTGAAATTGTGACTGGAAAAGCTGGAGAGCAAGGTTCTGCCACTGCAAGAGATTAAGTAGAAGACATCATGTTTAAGGATTTATTTTGTCTTTTATCAGTCAGGGAGTGTGCTGGACTGAAGTTACTGAATTACTCAGCTGTTCTTTATGTGCCTGTAGTCATATTCCAGCTGGTCCTCACAATTAGTGCATGAAAAACGTGTAAGTATATTTTTATAATAAAGTGGTGTGCAGTTACTGTGGGACAGGATGTCTGGAAAAATAACTGCATTAAGTCCATATAATCTTGTAGCACTTTAAAAAAGGGTCTAATGAAGATCCAAGTGAATCTTAGCCTTTACTTCTGTTGTATTAAAATAATCAGCTGTTTCTTTAGACCTTTAGCTAATCATTACACAAGGATTTACACATTTGCACTGACGATGGGAACTGCTGGTAGCTCACAAATTAGACATATTCAGTGGCAAAACTGTATATTTGCTGTGAATATGGACAGCTTACTCTCCTGAACATGGCAGGAGCAAGCAGCAGGCAGCTTCTGTGTGGGCAGTATTCAAGCTGTCTGTTCCCATATATTCCATGGGCATATAAGTCTTGGTATTTCTTTTTCTTTTCAGTCTTCACCACAATGTTTGTCACTCAGGCTTCTTAAATCTTAGTCCTGGCACTTTAAATAGCATAATTTGAGCCTGATGAAAACTTTATTGCCATAAAGTGTGTGAGAGGATTGCTTATTTTAGGGCAGATCACCTTCCTGGTTCAGTTTACCACATTGCCACGTGAATGCTTCTGCTGTTGCTGAGGGGACAGTATACATGTGAGAATGAATGTCAGAGGACTGGAAAAATCATGGTAAGGCTTCTGCTGGCACACAGTGCCCGTGGATCTGTGCTGACACAGGGAGTGGTTTCACAGTGCAGCTTTAGATGAATTAGCCACTCACCCCTGACTAATACTGACCACTAAAATGGCAGGAAATCACTATGGCAAAAGAGAAGTGGATTTTTCCTGCTAGGTTAGTGGTTTGAATCAGTTTACCATGTGATCAGTTGCACAACTGAGAGCAAAACAAGCAATGAGAAGACAGCAGAGAGAAGAGATAATCCCTTCTTTTGCATTGGTGAGCACTTAATTCAGCTCATCTACATTCACATTCAGTATTTAGGCTTCCTGAAGTGGTTTAAGCAGCTCTCACAGCTGCCATCTTCTAGCTGCTTATTCTTGTCCCTCTGTTGCCCTCTGTGCTTCATCTAAATTGCCAGGGCAGCAAAACAGGGCAAGAAAACACGGCTGGAAACAAAATGCCGCCTTTCCCTGGGTGTTCATTCTGCTGGCAAATGTGCACAGAGGAGCAGTGTCGGTGTAGGGCAGGTCTGGGGGCTAATTAACCTGTCACTGCTGCCAGGCTGTGGAACTGCTGTGCCATGTGCAGTGCACCAAGGAGTCTGCTAGGAGCAGTTTGCAAATGCTGGTGACTGCAGTTTAACTTCTGCTAAGGTTTTGCCTTGTATTTCCCATTGTCTAAGAGCAGCTGCTTCTGCTATTTTTAGGTACCATGGTCTTCATTGTATATTTAGCTTGGACATCAGGCTTTGGGTTCAGGTTGAGGGTCAGAAGGCTCTGCAGAGGGATCTGGACACAGGCTGGATCCATGGGTTGAGGCCAGTTGTATGGGGTTCAACAAGGCCAGGTCCTGGGTCCTGCCCTTGGGTCACACCAAGGCCCTGCAGCTCCAGGCTGGGGCAGAGGGGCTGGAAAGCTGGGAAAGGCCCTGGGGGTGCTGGGGACAGCGGCTGGACATGAGCCCAGGTGTGCCCAGGGGGGCAAGAGGCCAATGGCACCTGGGCTGTGCCAGCCATGGGGCGGCAGCAGGGCCGGGGCAGTGACTGTCCCCTGTGCTGGGCACTGCTGGGGCCANTGCGCGCCGCGCGGCGAGGGGGGGGCGGCGGGGGGGGGTCGGGCTCTGCTCCCAGGGAACAGGGACAGGACGAGAGGAAATGGCCTCAAGTTGTGTCAGGGGATATTTATATTAGATCAGGAAAAATTTCTTTGCCGAGAGTCATTAAGCATTGGGATAGGCTGCCCAGTGAAGTTGGTGGAGTCACCATCCCTGGAAATGTACAAAAAACCTGTGGATGGGGCACATGAGGATATGGTTTAGTCATGAACATGGTGGTGGTGCTGGGCTGGCTGTTTGACTTGATGATTTTTAAGGGTCTTTTCCAACCTTAATGATTCCATGATTCTATGAATTCCAGGGAGTGGAATTCAGTCTGTGCAAAAGAACATTAAAAAAAGCAGTGGAATAAATAAGCTGACATTTCATTGAAATTGTACAAATTCTCTAATGCAAATTCTAAATTGAAGTAACACAGTGTATGTGTGCACATGATCTAGGCAGCACTGATCTTGGTACAGTGTAATACACAGGCAAGGAAAATCAGAATGCCAGTGAGGTACAGGTTTTGAAGATATTTTTGTCCCCTTTATCCTGGCTTGGTACTGGAAAACTGTCTTCATCTAATAAAATAAGTAGTTGAGCACTGTCAGTAGTCCTGCTCTGTGCTGAGTATGCACATGAACATGTTAGTTCCACATAACTTTCATGTGACTCCCATTGCAAAAAAACATTAAATGTGTAACGTGACTTCTGTGTATTTCTGAGTTACCATTCTCATTTTGAGGATAGGAATGTAAGAACTGCAATAATGTGACTGTTAAAAAAGTAAGTTGCTGACACAGCCTAGGATGGAAGTTTATTTGGTCTTGGCCTGAAAAGTAGCTCTGAAGGGAACTGCAGAATTATCTTACTGAGTACAACTTCTTTTTCTGTTTCCTGGGTTTTGCAAGAGGATAGACACATAGAGTGTAAATGAGCTTCTCTAATCAAGCTTTCCAGTGATAACACATCCATAAGCAACAGCTACACATGGGAGTGCCAGAGCAAATAAAGTGCCAACGGCTGCCATTGTTTTCATTCTTGGATCCCATAGTTCTCCCGTGAGTGTGGTTGGAAAACATGGGTGCCACCCACTGGCATCACTGCTGGGAGGTGCATAAAGGAGCAGGGAGGAATCCTTTTTACAGAAAGGGACCAGTGTAGACATGGCTGCTGTGTCAGAGCTTTTTCCATGAATCTTTGCTGTTCTCTGTAAGCACAAACTGGGGTGAGTGTGCTTCTGTGTGCCTGTGCATGCGTGGTGTCTCACTGTCAGCGTGTACTTCTAGTAAGCACCTGTACAAAGCCATTAGCAAGTTTTAAGATGAAGCTTGGCCTGTTCATGACTTAGGTGATACAATGTGATTGCTGGCTAATGGTCCTGAAGTCTGTGTATACCTGAGAATGAAAGCAGCCAGGACTGTTCCTGTGTGTTTGTGTGTAAGTGTGTGTGTGTGTTAGAGGTGAGGTGGGTTGTTTTAGTGTGCTTGCTTTCAGAGCATACCTGAAAAACTTGGTATTATTGCTGGGTTATTACTCCTTTGACTGGACTCATGGTGTGGCCACACCTTGGAACCAGGTAAATTTGCTAGCATATTAACAATGAAATTAAATTTAAAAAGGAAACAGACTTTTTGTGATACCTTAAAGCACAGATATATTTCATTTTCCTCTCTCTACTGCCTCTGTTGTGCAGCTGGTAAAGAATAATTTCACTCATTAATTTTAAGCATGAGAACAAACTCTGTTAAATGTTTCATTACCAAATTCCACAAAATCAGTGCCCTATATTTGCCACTGAGGTTAATTGCCTTAAACTCATAGCTGAAAACAAAGTAGGTACTTACAGGGTAAAAGTCACAATTCCTATAAAAAGTTCTAGATGATACTGTTTGTGAAGCTGTTAAGTGTTGAATTTTAGCAATGTCTATAAGAATCAGTGACTAAAAAAGGTGCATGCTTGTACAGGCTCTGGATTTTCAGCTACAAATGCAAAAGAGTTGCAGATGCTGTGCTTCAGAATACCTACCGACTTGGCAGTGCTCAGAAGTTGGTACCAGAGAACCCTAATGACAACTCTTTTTTCTCCTTGTCTTTGTGCAGCAACAGTAGGAGTTGTGGCAAGGACTGTAGTCAAGAATGACATTTTCTATGCATGCTGCTGATCTGTTCACTTGTAATGGACCAGAAGATAAAATGCTGAGCCATTCTGGCATCTCAAAAATGTGTTAGCTAGGAGTGTATTAGCTGTTCTTTAAATATAGTTAGGTTCATCACTATGGATTTTTGTACATATGCCAGCCTTTAGGCCTAGGAGTCCTCATTTGCTTGTGAAGCACTGTAGAACAAGCTTAATCCTAAATTCTCTCTGGTCATGCGGTGCATCATCCATAGGATGTGATAGTGGATGTCCTGTGTCATTCTCTAAGCCTCTAAATCCCAGTGCTGCTTCATGCAGCCGCTGATTGTACAGGGTAGAAAGCTCCATAATCACTTCACTTGTTGTTTCATCATTATCCTTTTTCCTAATAAATTTTGTTGGTATTCTTTATGTCTGTGCAGGAGGTGGAGGCTGGAGACCTGCTTGCTTGTAATTGATCATGGCAGGGGATGTGAAAAGAGTCTCACGGATGCTGCTGGAGTGCAATAGCAATGACAGGCTGTGTGGTAAGATTCACACATTCCTTTAATAAGCTGTCACATGCTGGGCAGGAAGGCCAGCCTCGCTAAAAAGGGTACCAAGCCCTTTCTCTATCTCCACTTGGATCCCAGCCCACACAGAAAGACTTGATGGAGCTATCCCTGCATTGTGTTTCAGGGGAGAAATGTTTATGGGGATGCAGCCTCTGTGGCAGGATTCATCTCACATAATTTCAGCCATTTTAGAGAATTTCTACTTTGAATGAGGCATACAGCAGTCATTAAAGATTCCCTGCAGCTTCCCAAAGGACCAGTGTTGTGAGATTTTGATTTCATGTCTTTCTGCCATCTTTGGGAACTGAAAAAAAGACCACCTCTAGATCTGGGGGACATGAGAAAGCTAGTTACCGTCACAAACCTTGCTAATTGCAGTGTCTTTCAGTCAAATTCCAAAGGTGACCACACCCTGTTTCCTTTAAAATGCTTTGTATAATATTTCTGGAAGGAGCTGGAGCTGTAATTGCATGTGTATTTGTGATGACATAGCAATATCCAGCCCTTCCCATCTCCCTGCTGGCCTGCTGCCAGTGCCATTTCTGTTTCTCTGGTGTATGGTACTTCAAATGGCTACAGTTCCTGGCCTCCATATTAAGGCATCTAAATAAGTGACCATAGATGTGGGAGTTTCAGTGATTTCATGCAGTTTCGGTACTCAGCACCTTTAAAAAACAGAGTGGCAGCACTAACAGTGTCCAGTTGCTATCCCAAGGAGCGGAGGAGGGAACACACAATTTTGGGGTTGAAAGTTACTGAAATGGATTGTTGCTGCATGGTTATACAGAGCCAATGTGCTGCTTATTCCTTGGCTTTCCATTTTCTTTCTCTGCTGATAGTTGTGCGTGAATATCAAACAGAAGTGATCGTTGTCCCAGTTCTCCTGGTGGGACTTTTTGTCATTGTGCTCACTGTAATCCTTTGGCTCCACTGCCGCGGCCTGCGAGCAAAGCAGGAGCAATCGGCACCAGCTGGAACCCAAGGTAAGAAAAGTGGTTTTCAGCCAAAGGAAAGAGTATTGGTTTCAGTGGCCAGGAGTCAATTCCATTTCCTCATTGCTTGAGCTGTTAGGCAAAACCATTTATGAGGATCCTGAGTGGTATTCAGCAATCCAGTAAGCGTTAGAAAAATTGGGAACCCTGATTGACTCCACTTTGCAGCAGCAGTAGTGGAATCTGTAGTATAGATGGATCTGAGAAAATCTAAAGCAACGTACAGTGTAGGCTGTTTAACACGCTGTGGTAGCATCACAAGAGCTGCAAAGTGTATTTATGTAACAGCCTCCTGGAGGCTGCTGCAAGGAGAGTTTTACTGGAGTAGCTATGAATGATAGTAATTTTGATGTAGATCACACCTAGCTAATCCATTTTCTATACTGCCATTTAAGAAATTTAATTTCAAGCTGCTGTCTCCCTCTTCCTATGGAGACAACATGAAGTAGAACAGGGACTGGTGAGGAGGTAGGGAAAGGTTTGTTGATTCACATGTGGCTGTATGGAAATGAAAATACAGTTCTGAACTAATTTTGGGTATGTAAAGGGAAAAGGCCTTTTGAGCCTATAGTAGGAGAAATAATTGAGAACTGGTAATAAAAGAAAATGTTCATTGCTTGAGCACATGGGAATGAAGTCCAAATGTGTCTTATCTATAAAGGTTATGTAAATATGGGAGAAATTTCTAGACTGGTTCTGTCTTTTCGTCAAATAGAGTGGGAGATAAATCCTTTCTCCTCTTCAAGGACCAGGATAAGTAAGATACAATAACAGTTCCTTGCTTTGCCCTGATTTCCAAAACACTGTGGAGCAAAAACTAAACAGGACAGAAGGATGAGCACTGCCACCTATTACAAGAGCTCATCTGTCTGGTTTTATGCATCTCATGTATTTGCTTTTTGTCAGTGAAGGAAAAGAATCAGCAGGAACCCTGCTCAACAGAGAACCACTACATCCAGCTGAGTGAGACATCTGTGGAGAGCCTGCTGAATTCTGCATCCTTGACTCTGAAAGAATTAGAGATACCACGAGAGAAACTCTTGCCACACACCTTGCAGCTGATAAAACACGGTGCCTATGGGAGCATCTACAGAGCACAGTTGGAAACTGGGAGCTCTGAGAAGACTAAGACTGTGGTACTGAAAGCCTTGCAAGGTAAGGCCCACGGTCAGGATCCACTTTTGGTACAGTCTCTCTATCCCAGACATGATCCTGGGCAGGGCTTTGCCATCAGTACTGCGCAAGAACAAGCTATGTTCAGTACAGTAGGTCAGAGGTGTTCTTGTAGGAATGTCTTTGTAGGATTAAAGATTGCTGACCATGTTGATTTTAGCTGTCACCGTGTTCTTTGCTGCTTCCATTTGTTGTTGTTTTGTTTTTAATTTGTTTTCTTTTGTTCTTTCAGACCTGGCTAGTCCCCAGAAAGTAAAGGATTTCTTGGGAAGGATTAAATTCCATCAAAATCTTGGCCGTCATGAGAACCTAGTTGAATTGGTTGGATGTTGTGTAGACCAGTTTCCACTTTATATGGTCATGGAAGATGTGTCTCTTGGTGACCTGTTGACATTTCTGTGGACATGTCGGAAGGTGAGTCAAAAGAAGTGATGACAGAATAGCTTCTTAAATTCCTCAGGTACAAACCTATCCATAAATCATAGATGGTTCTTTTCATCTCTGCATGCATCCCTCTCTATCAGTCAAAACTATTTCCATACCCCAAAGATGTTCTACACAAAGGTCCTACTTTGCAGACCATTGAAGGGCATAGCAGGCACTGGAACTAGAGTGAATTCATGCAGCCACCTGAATTCCTAAAGTTTTAAATCCTGTCTCACTCCAAATGCTTTTAAGAAAGCAGGGCAATTACAACACAGGGGGAAGGTCATGGGATGATAGGAAGGTCATGGGATGATAACTAATTGGTAAAAGACAGGAAATAGAATATAAGATGGAAGACTGGTGCTTGTGCTGGAGGGAGGTCAGCTATCTAGGACATGATGCTGCTCATTGCATGTATTAATAACCTAAAAATGGGATGACAGTGACGTGATATTTGCTGATGATTCCAGCCAGTAGAGGCAAGGGCTGACCCAAAGGAATTGCAGAAGGATCTTCCAAGATTGAAAGACTTGCCAATAAAAAGAATAGATGAAATTCAGCATAGTTAAAAATGAAATAACGCACAGGTAGAAATTTCATGTATGTGAATGATGGCTTCATGTCTGCTCATTGCTGATGAGGAGTAAAATCTGATGAGAGTGGTCTGATAGTATGAAAAGATGCAGTCCATTGAAAATGGTAACTCAAGCTAAGAAAGACCCCAAATATCAGGGGAGGTTTAGATTGGATAGCAGGAAAATATTCTTCCCCCAGAGGGTGGTCGGGCCCTGAACAGGCTCCCCAGGGAATGGTCACAGCTCCAAGGCTGTCTGAGCTCCAGGAATGTTTGGACAATGCTGTCAAGGACAGGGTGGGAGTTTTGAAATGTCCTGTGCAGGGCCAGGAGTTGGTCTCAATGATCTTTGTGGGTCCCTTGCAACTCGGCTTATTCTGTGATTCTATGATTCACTGTTACAAAAGGCACCGAAACAAAACTCTGCTGTGTTACTGTGTAAATCCATCACTCTCCTACATCTGAAACCCTAAATACAGAAGGATTGCTTCCTGTCCTGTTCAGCAGAAGGTCCATCAGCTAGTACATGTCGTGTTCAAAACAAACAAATGGAGCTGGTTCTTCATGAAATGAGGAGTTGACTAATGGAATGTCTTGCCACTGGCTGCTGTGGATACTGAAACTTCATACGAGGTCAAGACACAATGAACTATAATCATGGCAGGTAGCCTTTGAGAGGCTGCTGAACATGTTGAAACCATAAGCATCTCAGGAAGTTTTTAAATAGAATGTATCTGTGGTCTGTAAAATGCCACAGGAAGAACATTGTATGCTTACTTTATTTTCTTTCTCATCTGGGCATCCAGCTAGGGTTACTGTTACAGGCAGGGTGGAGAGATGGACTGTTAGTCTCATACCAGGTAGCCATTCATATGTTAGAAATGTGCTTTTCTACTCAACATTCTAACTTACAGTATATCTCTCATTCACCTGGGTGCATTGTCATTCTTCACTGTCATTCTGACAATTTCTGTCTAACCTATGAATTTTTCCCCACCAGTTGTCTCTAGTGTACTTGTCTTACTCAGCACGCCATCAGCATCACCCATCCATGTCCTCTTACATTTCAGTCAATTTATGATTAGTTGTGAGAAGGAGGAGCATGAGATTAGATAGACTTGCAGGAAACATTCCCCACTATCCTACTGCTGTGGCATTTGTCTGAACCATGGTCTCCTGTCTTGTCTCTAGGATGTAATGGCAATGGATGGTGTCCCCTATGACCTCACTGAGAGGCAGGTGTATGGGGTTGGACAGCAGGTTGCAGCTGCTCTGGTAAGTCTGCTCACATTGGCTGCATTTTTTCCCTCTTGCTTGATTGCAGCCCAAGTTTGCATGGTAGCCTAAGTCTTCTGGGCCTAAGCACTGAGAATGAAGGCTTTGTTAAAATATGCTTCCATTATGTTGGTGAGCACACGCCTCTGCTCCACAGTGTGGAAGACAAGCATACTCAGTGAAAATTTATATCAATTAAATTTCCTTTAAAAATCATCCTGTTTTCTTTCTTTCTTTTCCAATTTCCCAGGCTTATCTTGAAGCAAAGAAGTTGTTCCATGGTGACATTGCTGCCAGGAATGTCCTTCTTCATCACAACTTCACTGCTAAGCTCTGCGGTTTGGGCCTGGCCTACGAATGTCACACGCATGGTGCCAGCTCAGTCACACGGAAAGTGCCAGTCAAGTGGCAGGCACCAGAGAGGCTCCTGAGCAAACCCCCTACCATCAAGGCAGACATGTATGGCTTCGTTTTGGGACTAGAAGTTCACCTGTCTGTCAGACCTGTCTCTTTCACTCCTTTATGTATCATTGCATGTCCTGAAGTTCACAGGAAGGCAGATCTAGTTTCTGCATAATGCTCCACTTTTACCGCTCATACTTTCTCCTGTCTGCAGGCCCTGCCTAGTTGTTTTTATGTATTTAAGCCAGCAAACAGCTTTGCTTTGTTTTCTTTTCTTGCAGATGGTCTTTTGGAATTCTACTGTATGAAATGATTACATTAGGTAAGAAGACTTAATGATAATAAAAAAAATATGTAAGGAAGCAGCAGATGAACAAGACCCAAAATCTCAAATTTTAGAATGTAAAGTTGGGCCATTTAAATAAGCATCCTGGTTTTTTTCCAGCTTGCAAAGTCTGTCAATTCCTTTTAGACCTTCTTTTATTATGAACTGTGGTAGGGAAAAACCAGATTTTGGTAGGCCAGGAAGCCAGTCTTGCACAGAAGCTGCTCTCTGCAACCATTGCCATAGCATTTTCTACCATTGCTCCTTTTGCCCTTCCAGGTGCTCCACCATATCCTGACGTGCCACCTTCTGACATCTTATCATACCTGCAGAAACAGAACATTATGAAGCAGCCCTCGAGCTGCCAGCAAGCCATGTAAGCCACTTGCTTTATGCACAATTGAACATGGGATTGGCAGAGCTAAATGGAAGTGAGACCGAGAAAACGAGATCTTACACAAGATTTCTAAGTCTACACTATACTAAGAATAACTTGTTAGCTGAGGAGATTTGTGTCTGCCACATCTCCTTACTGGGTTCTGCTGCATAAAACCTCTGTGGTCAAAACCTTTCTGTCCTTCTTTTGAAAATGACACTTGTTTCTGTTTCCTTCTTTTGAAAATGACACTTGTTTCTGTTTCCTTAAGTGCCCTTGCATTTTGCTGCTCCACCAGTTCCTTGCAAGGTGCAGCACTGCTGTGGAATGATTTTTCTCCTCTTAAGTTGTAGGATATTCTCTGAAATGAACAAAGCAACCACAGGGGAGATCTAAGGTTCATTTCTTTGTGAGAAGACATAATTTCTTTTAATGTTCCTTTAATATTTCTTTTAATATTTTCCTTTAATATTCCTTCCATAATGCTGTTTCAAAAGTGGATTTCCCATACTCACAGTTGACATCCTGGAAAACAGCTGCATGCCCACACATCATTATGTGGCTGCAAATTTCAAAGGGTCATTGAAAGAACTTCACATGAAGGAGAAAAAGAGGATTTCTCCAGACATTTTAAATATGAGATGATTTGACTGTAGCAAAACTTTGTGTTGGTGCTTCTCATTCTTGTCCACCTTACAGGTACTGCATCATGAAGTCCTGCTGGCAGTGGAGTGCAGCTCACCGGCCTTCTCCAGCACACCTCTTGTGCTCCCTGAAAACAGCTATGAAGACCAGCAATGGGCACACAGTGCTGCAGGTGCCTGAGCCAGTGGTGCCTGAACTCTATGCTGATGTTGCTGGTGTTGATGTGCACAGCCTAGTGAGGGAATACACAATCCTCTGAAGGGCCCTTTTATGTTTTGGTAAAGGAGAAGAAGTCTCAGAGTCTTCTGTTTCTAAATATTTTGCAAGCTCAGAATGAGGTGTGCATGTTGGAAGGGATCTCTTTGTTCTTCGAACATCTATAAAATCTCTCCTCCATGCCAGACACAAGAAACTGTTACCATTATTGTTAAATCAACCTGTTGTTATCATTCTGCCAGTGGTCAGTTGGGAGTGGAGCGTGTTTAGGAAGCTGTAGAGAATGTTATTAGGAATTTGAGTTAAAGGAGTGTTAGGTTTGTGTGGCAAGGTTTTGGTGATGGGGTGGACTACAGGGGTGACTTCTGTCAGAAGATGCCAGAAGCTTCCCCTGGCTCCATGATGGACCTGCTGCTGGCCAAGGCTGAGCCCTTCAGCAACACTGGTAGCACCTCTGTGATTATGTATTTAAGAAAGGGTTAAAAATACTGCACAACAGCAGATGGAAGGAGAGGAGTGTGCATGTGAGAGGAACAGCTCTGCAAACACCCAGAGCAGGGCAGAAGGACAGGCAGGAGCTGCTCCACGCTCCAGAGCTGAGATTCCCCTGAGATTACATGGTGCAGCCATGGAGAGGCAGCTGAGCCCCTGCAGCCCCTGGAGGAGCCCACGCCACAGCAGGGGGATGCCTGAAGGAGGCTGTGACTCCAAGGGAAGCCTGTGCTGGAGCAGAGTCCTGGCAGGATCTGTGGAGAGAGGAGCCCTCACTGGAGAGGAACTGCAGCCTGTGGAAAGGGACTCATGCTGGAGCACTTCATGAAAAACAACCCTTGGGAAGAACTCATGTTGGAGAAATTCTTGAAGAACCTAGTCTCCTGTGGAAGGACCCCACACTGGAGCAGGGGAAGAGTGAGAGGAGTCCTCCGCCTGAGGAGGAAGGAGCAGCAGAGACAACGTGAGATGAACTGACCACAGCCCCCATTCTTCCTGCTGGGTGAAAAGAGGTAGAGAAATTGGGAGTGAAGCTGAGCCTGGGAAGAAGGGAGGAGTGGAAGAAGGTGTTTCAAGATTTGGTTTTATTTCTCATTATACTTCCTAATTTGATTAGCAATAAACGAATTTTCCCCAAGTCAAGTCTGTTTCGACCGTAACGGTAATTGGTGAATGATCTCTTGCTGTCCTTATCTCGACCTGGGGGCCTTTTGTTATATTTTCACTCCCCTGTCCAGTTAAGAAGAGGAAATTACAGAGTGGCTGCATGGGCACCTGCCATTCATCCAGAATCAACCCATCATTAGGTTTCCAGAAATATTTCCCCATCCTTTCTGTGCCAGGAAAATGAGTCAGTTGGGTGTTTGAAAGAGGAGATGTCCTGGGGAATATGCTGGGGTAGTGTTTAAATGTCTGATTTCTCCAGTGCTTTATACTCTAGCTTCCCATGGGAGAACGGGCACCGTATTCAAACAAACAAACCCATAAACAAACAGCCCCCATGCCTCCTTGCCCAACAACAACAACAAAACCAAAGAAAAACCCTTAATGTCTGTGGATGCAGAAGCTGTCGCATAAATGTCATACATCTTCATGTAGAGTGTGCTTTCTGTGCAGGTCAGGTGAGTACTCCAAAGCTTATCTGAACTTACTTGATCATTGATTTTAATGGGCATGCAGACTTTGTAAAAAATTAGAGGCACTGGAATTAGTGGCTATTTTGCCTTCATTTAAAAAGAAGCAAAATCAGTGTGTAAAACAAATTTTCTCGCTTCTGTTTGTGGTTTCTAAAGTTGACAGTGCCTTAAGGTTTTTTTCTCTTAATATTTTGGCACTTTGACCATTAAAGGTCATTGTGAAAAAACACTAAATGCACATTAAAGGAATAGTTTTACCATTCTGTGTGAAGAGTGGATTCAATGTTCACTCAGCATCTCCCCAGTTAGCATGGCTCTTTGTGGATGCTGAAAAGCTAGAAGCAGAGAAATTCTTTAGCTTTTCCTCAGTATTCTGTGAGAGCATTGCTTTCACACGCGGACTAGATGAAAACAGTTTTGTAAACTAATTCTTCATCTGTGCACCTGGGGTCTGTTGTTCAGAGTTGTTTGGTATTCTGAAGTAAATATTTTCAAATGGGAGTTGTATAGCTTCCACCAATCATTTTAAGGGGTGGCTGGTAAAAGAACCAATGGCCTCCTCTCATCTTTGTGAACTGAGGTATTTAAGTGGTCTTTAATTAATAAACGGGGCTTGCTCACTTGATTCTCCCCGGACTGGAATTTTGGATCATGTCATTTCTCTCCGTCCCCGCTACAACAGCGACAGCTCTTTCCATTCTGGTTTCCATCAAAACTTGTTGGTCTTCTTCCAAAGGCAATGGTAAGAAGTTTTCTATTTTTAATGCAAAATTACACGAATGAAATAGTTAGTTTTTATATGTCACTTAGGCTCTGTAGGAAATGATGTTTCCTTCCATAAATAAATGTCATGTGAGTTCATACAGCATGCGTGCCACCACTGTACACTGGGACATTGCAAAGTCCATTTCAGAGGGAGCAGTCAGCTTTCTGACTTTTCCCATGGTGTTGGCTAATTGCCACCTGGATCTTCATAAACCAGTTGATGTAAATCTGACCTGGAGAATTGAGATATCTTCTTTTCCAAATGGTAAAATAATAACATCCTCTTCTCTCTCCCTCACTTGAAAAGAGGTTCAAAGCTGCCTGGTAAATTAGGTCAAATTCACCGTTATCTTTGGTGAATAAACTATTCATTAAAAAAGCATTTGATTGGTTCAAACGTCCTGCTCAAGAATGGGATATTCAGAAAGGTCTTGCCTGTGAAAGGTGGGTGTGTTTCAGGCAGGTAATACAATCCCAGAGTGGTGAAAGCATCCCCAGTGCTGCTGCAGACCTGACAAATAAGGCATAGGGAGCCTTGTTAAACAGAGAGCTAAAGGTAACAAGCGCAGCACTGTTCTCAGAGCACAGAAAGCAATGTTCTGGTTTACACAAATGCTCATATTTTATTGCTGTTAAAGCTCTGATCAAGGAAGTCCGTGGGAATTCAGGATGTTGAGCACCTCACAATCTCTAACAAAAGATCTGCTTTGGCTTTCCCTGAAAGCAAATCTGTGCCAAGACCCTGCTTATGAATTTGCCCACAGAAAGGCATTTTCCTGCTGTATGATAAGATGTAATTTCATTTCCCTTCAATAAAGAGGCCTTATTCATTCTAAGAATGTAAGCATTCTTACTCTGATTTGTCTTCCCCAGGTTAACTTCTGTTGGTTTGGAAGTGACCGAATCTAAATTAGAATAAGTTTTATAGTGGCATAAATGTAATTGTAGATGTGGAGTTTCCCTGATTTAACTACTCTTCCTGCTTTTTTAAGTAGTCTGTACAGAAGTTTTTTCCACATAGCAGTCTCCATTTTAGGGTCAGTGTAGACTCATGCATGAATTTCTCCTTAGTGAACCCACTTAAGGCTTGGTGGAAATTTTTCACAGTTGGTTTAGTTGGAATATTTTGTTCCCATGAAAAATGTTGACTTTTAATTATTAGATTTAATTTTCTCAAAGATGACAGGGCCATCTGCATAATTGAGTTAGTTTCTGGTGGATTGTTTCTCTCTTCTTCTCAAATGTAACTTGTCTTTCATTGCCCATAAAGGGTTATCTCTGCTACCTCTCCAGCCACCTGATCACCTTTTCAGGGAGAGACTGAATTAGATCCAATAGATCTCCTAAGGATGAGGAAATCCTGTCCAGAGCAGGCAGAGAGTGAAAAAAAAGCCTTCCAAAAAGTGACAACAGACAGGAGGCACAGATACTAAATATTCCTGGTGCGATTTGGCTTCACTATGCTTGGAATTTTCTGAAACCACGTAGGAGCAATATGAGCTTTTTAAGAGTCATTGAACTCCAAAATCTTTTTAGTGCTACAGTGGGCATGTTGCACAGGATTCCCATTCAGCCTCACAGAAGAGAAGTAGTGCAGTACTCTTGCTTTCCTGCGTTCATAGAATTGCATTTTTGGTGAGGGCTGTGGCTTGGTCACGAGGATGTGAGAGTGCATTGGTTTATATGCTACCTCCTACAGCTTGGGGTTTTATTTATAGCAGGTGCTGCACCATCAAGAAATAGCAATAATTCATAAACACCCTCCCTCTGCCCCCAACTCTCCAAGACACATAAAAAGGCTAATTTTTTTACATTAGTTTCATGTTAGTCTCATATTTTTGAATGGTTTAGCAGGTCTTTCTACCTATGACAAAAGGGGGAGGTGGCCTGGGCTTTTCCTCTTGCCTTGGTTTTAAACAGCCCCCAATTCTCCAAGAGGCATTTTACTTCATAGAATCACAAAGTCATGGAACACCCTGAGTTGGAAGGGATCCATGAGGATCACTGAGTGGAATTGTTCTTCATGCTGATCTTAAACCAAAGATAAATAATGAAGGGATTAAAGACAAATTGCCTGTCTTGATTTTTCATTCCATTTTGCTCACCTTTTCATGGTCAACAGCTTCAGAAATAAAACAACACAGAATTTCACATCCATCCTCTGCTATTATGTGGAAAATGCTCTCTCTGTTATTTTATGTGCACCAGGTTTGTGTCTCTGTGGTTTATTATGCTCTTGTGCATTTAAATGGACCTTGATTCTGTGACTGTAATGAAGTGGATGTGCTTAACTCCCACATGGCCTTGCAGAAGTATTTTACTTTTATTTAATCAGCTTCCTATGATTGGTACTTCAAAATTCAGTACACAGCGGTGAAGGATGAGGCTTGGGTGGGTAAGAAGAGAATATTTTGATGGGGAAAGGCTATAGCAGAGCTGTTGCCACTGGAGACATCTTTCTTTACTTTTCACCTGAATCATTGCAACAAGAATGAGAGCAATTAAATATTTGTGCCTGAGTCTGGTTGTGGTCAGTTGTTACTTTCTTCACTGTACCAATAGCACATCCACAGCTGAGCTGGAGCTCTCAGCTCTTGACCTCAGTCTGTCTTCAAGACAAGGTGATGTTTCCTGCCTGGTTTAAACTAACATCTTCAGAAAAAGCATTTCGTGTGAGCTGGTGTTATCTTTTCAAAGTGTGGATTTACTGTGGCTTACTGTTTGTGAGAAAAAAAAAAGAGGAGCCAGACACAAGTTGAATTGTGGGGGATCAAAGGTTTTTTGGTTTGTTTTTTTTTGAGTGTTTATTCTCAGAACAAATATACTCCAGCTCCAAGCTGGAGGAGAGCATTTAGTTTGATGAGTTAGGTTTTAGTAAGTGTAATTACTTAATCTTTTATACTGAATTACTGATTTTACTGATTTTATTCAATCCTGCATTCTGTATTTAATTTTTTCAATAGAATATACAGTCAGCTACAGCAGCACAGTGAAGAAATCAGGGATATGGGGGCAGTATTTAGATCCAGCTTGCTGGCAAGTGGAAGAAGTCTGATGTTTATGTCAAAAATCCACCCACAAGGAGCCACAAACTTGTAAAACAGGGCTAAAGTTCTTCATTTCTTCAGTCAATGTTCATCCTTTGTGTGATTTCTGCTGTGTGCACAATTGATTCGGATCTTGCAGATTATACTGCATGGCAGAATTACTAGGAGGAACTGTGCCAGCTTGTTTTGCCCCCTGCATAACTACCCTGTTTGGATGAGTTTGGAATATCAAAAGCCACAGAATTATTCTATGAAAATGAGACAACAGCATCCTGGAGCTCACTCCTACAGAACTGTCCCTGAAGATGGCATGGACCTGCCAGCCGCTTGAACCACACACCACACAAAGTGGAGTGAGGGGAGGAGGAGGAGGAGGAGATCTTTGGATGTGGAGGCTGTGAAAAATCTCCTTTAGACCTCATTAGGCAACAAAGCACAAGACAGAGCAACTTATCCAAGCCCAAGGAGTCCCCTTCGGTAGCCAAAGGTTTATTGTAAAGATTTATTTTAAAACGTCAGTTCCTGATGTCAGGCTGGCTGTCCTGTAGTTCCCTGTCTTCTTGAAGACATTTGCTGTCTTCCTGTCTTCAGGGACCTCTCCCAGTCAGCTTTCAAAGGCCATTGAGAGTGCCCTTGCAGTGACATCACCGCCACTCGTGGGCTGTGGGAACTGGTGGCCCATGGACTTGTACAGGTACATTTCACCTACATGCTCCTCCACCAAGGGTAAGTCTACCTTGCACTTGACTTCCTTACAGTTTTTGTGTACCTGAGATGAAGAAGGCACTGAGTCAAGAGCGTATCACCCTTTCACCGCTTTCTATGTCATTGTGACCATTGCATATTCAGCAGCAGGCCCACATTTCCTCCCTAGTTTTTGTCTTGCTGGTGTACCTGTAGAAACCTTTCTTGTTGCCCTTCACATTCCCCCCCAGATTCAAATCCAGGTGGTCTTTGGCTTTCCTAACCCTATTTATGCAAGTTATAGAAATTCTCTGGGTTTGCTGACACCTTGTACACTTTTTTTTTTTGATGTTTGAGTTTAGTCAGGAGCCCCTTGCTCATCCATGCAGGCCCACTGCCACCTTTGTTTTGTATCCTGTTTTTTGGGATGGACCATGGTTCAGTTCAAAGTGATCCTTGGAAACCAATCAGCCAATTTCTCTTTTTTGTGTGAAGCAAAATCCCAATTTATTCTTAAGCAAATGTGAGCAACTTTTTTCTACACAAATAAAGAGTTGAGTGGAAAGGCTGATACTGTTGGACAGGTCAGAGAAACTGTTGTTGTGGAAAAGGACTGTCAGTACAAGCATATGATTTTAGCAATGGATTCTACAGATAGAACTTGTTCAGTATATTCTCTTGCTCCGCAAACGTGGTATTAAAAATAGCTCAGTGTTTGGTGCAACTATGGCAGGAACAGGTTGCCATGGTCGTCACTACAAGTCTGAAATGGTAGAGTTTAGTTGTGGAGTGGAAGAATTCAAGTTTCCTGTGTGGGTCACCACAATACTTACTTCTCATCTCTCAGCTGCCCTGTTTCAGTCAGATGGTAATGGTTGCTTTGTCATCCTGCAGAGTCACATATGGAGAATAGGACAGAGGCACCACCTGTCCCACTGTTACATTTCAGCTTCCTCCTGTGGAGTTAAGGTAATCCTCCCTCAGTTTTCTTGTCTCAGTTCTCAGACTCTCGTGTTTTGCTGTGTTGTTGATATAAACAAACTGGTATAATTAAGGATGTTGATACGGATCCAATGCACCTGCATTGCTTTCATTAACGGTGCTTGCAGTGAAAGAGAGAAATGCAATCTGTAAATTATCCCACTAGAATTACCTGTTTGCTACATGAGGCAATTTAATTCCTCACCTTTTTCATCTTGGTCATGCCTAAATTGCTTATTTATATGATGTGAAGAATGCTAGATGACTTCACTCCCCTGTCAAAGCAAGTTTCCCTGTCTAACAATTATTTATTGAGCATCCATCAGAGCAGCAGTTTAATCATGGAAGATCAACTTCTTTGTGAGCTACTGTCACTGCTAAAACCATTCTGTATTCCAAAAAGCTGATGTATGACACCATTCCTTATGTATATTATTTTTCTGCTAATAATATGCTCTGTCATTAGAAATGATTCCAAAGTGCTGTGAGGAAAGCTCTGCTGACCCTCAGGGAAATCCAGATCCAGGCCCAGGCTTTGTGGTGGATGGGACTTCTAAATTCCAAGTAAAGCAGAGTAAAAAAAAGCTACATTTAAAAGCATGTGACAGAAATGAAAAGGAGCACATCTATCTGAATGTGAAACACAGAACTGCCAAGAAACAGACGAGAAGACAAAGAACAGAGGGGGACAAGGACACCAAGAACAAAGGTAAAGTCTGTTAATAATGGAAAAGATACAAGCATTAGTAAATAAGCAGTCTAGCAGATTTCATATCTGAATTAAGAGATTTGCATTTGTATGCTAAAATATTTTCCTTTCTGTCCTGCTGTTTGAGATTGGGAAGGATGGGCAGTTCAAGGTAGGTTAAAGTTGGAGACTTGCAGCTCCAACGGAGTGATCTAAGAACTTCTGTAGATGCTGTATCAAAACACTCATTGTATTTGGACTTCCCTTCAGATGCAAACCTGAGATGTGACTGATCAATAAGCCCCTACAGCGGGGTAAGTCTCAAGGGAGGGAGTCTTAGAGGAAAGTGCAATGTACTCATGAAGTATGCAGTGACTGAATATGGCTGGCAGAAAAAGATAAGGGGACCAGAGAGATACCATTTTTTCAATTAACATTTGTGTCAGTTGGGTGGATCAGCTGATCATATCAGCTGGTTGTGTAAATTTTTGTCCATGACTTAATCAAAAGAGTGTGAGTGTCTTTCTAAGTTAGCCAGACCAGTATGGGGGCAGTGTATATATTGCTCAGCTTAATACATATTTCTTCCTGGTGCCAGCCAGCATTGCAATGGTGAGGAAATAATAAATTTTGCCAGTAAGAATCACATTTGTATTGTGATTCATCTGTGTATTGAAATTGCTACATTCTGCTAATTTGCACTTGTGTTGTGCTTCCAACACATAGCTGTGGTTGATTCTGCTAAATCAGAATCTCATGAAACATCACATGTCTTCAAATAAGCAAATTTGTTATTAAATGTTAAATTACCAATGTGTGGAATATCGAAAAGAACCCTGTCAGACATTGTTGGACTCTGACATGAGTGCAGGCTGAGGTAAACCGACACTGCAGTTTGACATGAATTATATTTTTAGAGCTGATCCCATTGAGAAAACCTCACCCTTCTCACATTTATTTTCATTTCTTCTTGTTAGGTTCTCCTGTTTCATCTACTACCTGCTGGATTATTGCAGTGATTCTAGGGATCCTCTTCTTGGCATTGCTGGGAACAACAGTGGGTTTTATCATCAAGGGTAAATAAATCTCCTTCACTGAAAATACTTCATTTGAATTTAGAACTTTGTCAGGGAGCACAGCAGAGCTCTTGAAATCTGCTCATTGGTCCAAGAAGAACATGGACCTCTTCCCTTTAAAAAAAGACTTGCTCTCTCACCTATTTCCATCTGGAAAATGGATGCCCTTCACAGATTCCTTCAGAGACTCTGGTTCTTTGTCAGTCTTCAGCAGTGGCATTACTGTAACTGGGGAGAATCATTTTCTGAAAGAACCTATTTGTGAAATGTGTTTGTAAGGAACTAGGTTATGACTATGAATGGGAAGAGACAAGTATGATTCTTTTTCAGGCTGTTCATGTCCGTGCTGCCCTGAGCAGTGGGTGACCTACAGAGGCAGGTGTTACTCCTTCTCCAAGGAGAAGAAGGACTGGAATTCCAGCCAGGAATCCTGCCGGGCACAAGGAGCTCATCTCCTGGTGATCAGCAATATCAGTGAAATGGTGGGTGCTTTTGCAGGGGGAAGGCCAGCATGAAGTGGGAGCAAGTCCCAGGCACTGTTATGGCCAGTTCCTCCCCTCTGGGAGGAAGGGAGAGTGTAAAAGGCTCCTGGGACCCACCCACCACCTTCCTGCGCTGGCAAAGGCAAGGCTTTCCCTTAGACACTTTGCAAGAGGAACTTGCTGCCCTCTGCGTGCCGCAGCTAAGCTTCATTTGTCCTGAGTTCAGCCCTCAGAACCCACAGCTAGGGAAGCTGCCTGGCACTCTGAAAGGCTGAGTCTCACAAAGGAGTTCTCTGTAGGAAGGAAGGGAATAGGTGTTCACATTGAGAAATGGCCCCAAAACTTCCTCTCTCACACAGCTCTCCTTTTTTTGCCCTTCAGAACCCAGGACTTGGCTGGGTTTCTCTGAGTCTACCGATCTCTCTGCCTTTGCATCCCTCCTAGGACTTCTTCCAGATACAACACACCAAATCCCACTGGATTGGATTGCAGAGGAGCACTGATGGTGACTGGGCCTGGGAAGATGGCTCAAAACTGAGTGACAAAAAGTGAGTACGGTGTTTCCTTTGTATTTTTAGATAAAAGGCTTGAGATCCTTCCCCCCCCTTACATGAAAAGTCCCACTGGTACTTGACAGAAGTCAGCCAGCAACGAACAGAGCTGCTGAGGGATGTTCAGAGTGGCCATAGGCTCTAGCAGGTAAGGGCTTCCTCCTGCCCCGCTGCCAGATCTCAGCTGGGTACACGTAGACCTGGGAGTCTCCATCCCAGGCTAATGGACACAGCTGCTACATTCCCGTGTGTAGGTCCCGCCAGTTTTGTGTCCCAGAGACACAAACACGGATGCAGGCACACGTGCAAGCAAAGGACTGTGGCACAGCTGCCTGCAATCATCAGCTGCTCCCAGAAGCCCATCCTTTGCTTTCCCTGATCCCCTCTCTGCTCCCCGTCCCCTAAAAGTTCCTCAACAAGTTTTGCACAGGCACACAGGCTCACCTTGAACGTACTCAAATCCTCCTGTTCCTCTTTCACCTCACCTTTCTCGTCAGTTACAAAGCCCAGGGTGCCCCTGTCCAAAGCTGTGCCTGGAGGTTTTTGACTGCCCATCAATTAGTAGCTGAAGACTTCTAGTCTTTGCAGTTTTGTCTGTTATTTCTTGAATGTGTCTGTGGATTTCTGTTTCATCACTTTATCCTCATTGTGTTCTTCTGCACTGAAGGATTCTTTGACTGGATAATTTAATGAAGCAGAGGCTTCCACCTTTCACATACCCATACAGATGATTTTAACTGGATTCTTTAACTGGGATACTTTATACTTTCTGTCCCAAATGCCTTTAGTAGAACAGCAGAAAATCCCTTGTGGAACAGAACATTTTGCTCTTTAGTGATGGGAAATGGAGAGTCCAGTATGTGACTGGCAAACTGCAAGCCTCACATTGAGCTCCAGGCATCACAAGTCCCACTGCCAGACCTCCCGTGTCCTGGGATGGATCCTCCCTGACATAAGATCATGAAGTCTAACTGCAGCAGGTGTCTTCCCTCCAAAGCTGTGAGATGTTCTTCCCCCAGCCAAAGTGGAGATCCCTCTCTAATGTCCCCTCTGCTTGTGTGCTCTGTCTCCCACAGGGTCAAGTCCAACAGCCATGTGCAGAGGTGCGCTGTTCTGCTGGATGGTGCCATCCACGCTTCCAGCTGTGAAGTCCCTACCCCATGGATCTGTGAGAAATCTGTTTAGTCACCTCTGTGGACCTTGCCTTAGGAAGTATTCTTCGGAGAGCTGTGCTAAGGCCTGATTCCTGTGAAGTTTCTCTGAGAGGAGCTGTGCTCCTTGCTCCTGTGCCACCTGCCACAGTGCAAGGAATGAATGCAGCTGCCACAGGAGGTCAGAGTGCTGCTCCTGGCTCCATTCAGGATCACTCTGGTGATGTTCCCATTCATAGCCCTCACCTAGTGACAGACAGTCTTCAAAGTAGTAGAGAAGGAAGAGGAGAGATTTCTCTGAGTCTCTCAATCTTTTTCAGAGGTACTTGAGCACTGTCACTGCTGTTTTGAAATCCTAGGGAGAGGTGAGCTTGTAATCTGTGCGCTCACGCAAGGTCTGAGTTTGTTTCCCTCTCTTGTGAAGCCTGGTGACATGCACCAAAACTGAAAGCTAGCCTGAAGTTTGAAATTGGCCTGGTTTTGCAAGTGATCGGATGATATCCACAGGACCTTTCTAACCTAAATTCTTCCGTGGTTTATGTTTGTACCTGGAGAAATTGGAGCATGGCTTCTCGTGTCACATTGCTGTGTAAATAGATGTGAAGGAGTGAGCCTGCTACCCTGCTGAGATGGAAATAAACATGAATTGCTTCTAACAATTTCTTCAGTAGTCACTTTTTCTGTTTTCCTCTGCAATATTATTGCTTAATGCATTAGGTGGTTAATAAATGGGCAAAAGGAAGCTGGTGGCAGGAACAGAGTCAGGAGAACAGGGGATGAAGTACTTTGCAATAACGCTGCAGCAGAAGAAGTACAGCTACAGCCACTGAACCCTTTCCTTCCCCAGCTCTGCCCAAGGGATTCAATGCTGACAAATTTACTTTTTTCTGTAGCCAAATGAGTGCAGCCCTTTGTCTTACAGTCCCTTTGTCCTAAGGCCCACCTTGGCCATGGTTCAAGTGCCCTGCACCACCCCTGAGTGGTCTGTTTGCCCCCTTCTCAGAGTTTCCTCCAGAACAGCTCTCTCCCTAAAGAAGTCCTGCCAGACCCCTCATCCAGCACTTCTCCCCATGGGATTCAGCAGACAGATAAATATAGTTCCAATTTTTGTGACAAGTAGGCCACAGTCTCACAAAGTCCTGTGCTGTGCAACAACACCTTGACTACCTGGCAGGATGACTGTGATGACTTTTTAGGGCTAATCTGGTGGTATTTTATGATAGTATTTCTTAAAATACCAATGATTACGTTGTTAAGTTCATTGCCCTAAGCAGTGACAAAATAAGTTATTAGAATTAGCTGGGAGAAGTATGTTTGTTACAGCAATAAAGATGGTTTTTACCAGTAAAATTCAGATGCTAGTGTAACACCCAGGAGGTTTGAGATGACAAAACAGTCGTTGCCTAAAGAATATTTCTGAAAATCTCATCTTTAGAACCCCTTTAGTATTCAAAAAAGGTAAGGTTAATTAAAATTATGCAAGAGTAGTAGATTATTATTTTCCTGCATTCTTCATAGGTATCTTAAAGAATGTTTAATTTTCATAACACATTAGTTTATTATAAAATTGTAACCCATTCAGAAGCAATTAATTAACACTTTGCAAAGTTACTTGTTTGTGTTCATCAGTTTTCTTTAAGAGCTATTCACTTTGACTTACAAAACCCAACACAGTATGTGAGAAAAACAGCAGAGGTGCTCCAAATACTTCAGTAAATTCTGTTGTTGTCTGTATTTCTTCCTAGCAGAATGTAAAGCAAACCAGGCAGGATCCTTGGCTTTTAAATTTCTCTCACCTGGAGTGTTGTTTCAGCCTCTGAGGAGCACTCTCCTGTTTAATATGTATGACAGCTCCTCGTGAATATACAAGTTTTTTCTCTGCACATGAAATATTTGTCCTGTTCTTCCAATAGAGTCTGAGGCATGGAAGAAATAAGATTGTGTTACTTCTGCAAGTTTGTGACGTTTCCATAATCAACTATTAGATTTATAAACTATACTGACAGCACTGGAGATGTGGAAGATTATTTGGGCTATGGAGCGAAACCAGTGTTCATACATTTAAAAAAAAATATATATATAGCACAACTTTCTTTTAAAGGCACTGTACATTGCTGAGGTGCTCATCAGAAGAACAGAGAGAGAATATGAAATATATCTGCCTTGCTTTTTGTCTTGGTGGAAACCCTGTTAGCTTTCTGATGCCTGTTAGCTTTTTGTATGCTGCCTTCAGCGATAATGACTAAGCTTTTTCTTACAGTATTTTATAAAATTTGAAAGCAGTTCTGCTGTGTACACAGTGTGAGGAAAAAACTGGGGAAAAAACAAGTTTAGATAATCAGCACTTTTTAAAGAATTTGTATCTCTAGTCTATTTTGTTTCATAATATTAATCACAGAGGCAGAAGGGATTTTTTTCACTGTGATCTGACTTCTTTTGTATTGCCAGCATTTTGGGTATTACAAGGGTGAAATATCCAGTAATTCTACTCTTCTGGTTTGGGGTGGAACTTTTCAGCTGATTTTCAGCTGAGAACTTCTGAGAATAGGTGTTATTTTAACCAGCTAGTTTGGAAAGCAGAAGAAAATATCATGTGTGTAAAAAAACCCGGGCTTATCAACTTCCTACAGGAGCAGATGCTGCCAGATCTGGCAGTTCTTAGCACTTTGAACCTTTAAAATATGCTTTGCAACAGCAAATAGCTAGCAGCAAGTAATATGTTTGAAATAAACTTCCAATTAAATGTAATGTTTCTGCAGACTTGCATTTTGATATTTTAAATTATTTGAATTCCTTTTAAATTTTTTTTCATTAGTTCTTGGCCGTAGTCTTGTCAGTTGTCATCAAATAAAGCACGTAGGTGAGTCAGACTTTCTAATTAATTTTGTTGTTCTGTTTGTTGTTTGGGGTTTTTTTCCAAATTCTCAAGTATATTGATGAAATGCATTTGATTAGCGTTACATCCTCCAGGAGAAAAAAATTGCTTAAAGGAAACCTGATTTTATAAAATTACTTGTTTTGATGCCAGAGAAGGAGAGAGATTTTAAGCTGGTGCTTACAGACACATCAAGATGTTACTGTGCAAATCTGCCAATCTCAGTGCCATAAATGTAGCCCAGAGCAGAACCTTGTCTCAGATTTTAGATACAGAGTACGCTCTGCTAAAAACCAGACTCAAGCTTTTCTGTAGTGCCAGTGAAAGCAGAAACAAGCAGCTAAGATTTTTCTTCCAGAGCAAATCCTTAAGGCTCCTTTGATGCTCTTTCCTAACCTTTAAAGACTCCTTGGTATTTCTTGCTCCAGAGAGGTGTATTAGTTACTTTGTCATTGTTTTCCAGCTGGAAGGATATGGTTATTCTCCTTTACACTGTAAATACTTTCACAGTATTCACAGGACTGACAAGTTTTTGGTCTAAATCTCATAGCAGTGAATCCTACTTTGTGTTGTGCTCTTGGATCCTGCGCTAACATTATTGAATCTGTCCCATCTGATGACTTTATAATCTCTGTTCCACACTTTGGAGATTCACAGCTCCCACACCCCATCAGGCAGACAAATGAATATCTTACGTAAGCAGTGCTTATTTGAGTCCTTTGACTGGGACATGAGTTTTTCATAGAAAATGTTTATGATAGTTGTTGAAAATGGAAAAGCAGAATAACTGGGGGTTTTCTGTCTCACACTAGGTTAGACTAGTTCAACCCATCTCTGTTTCTGTACTTTTTAAGAGGCAATGTAAAACTCCACAGAAAACACACTATCCCCAAACTGTAGCCATCCTACATAATTTTTCTCTGCCCTTTCCTTATGTAAATTTGTCTTTCATTTTTACTGCTTTCAGAACTCCCACATTAGGCATGGCTTACATCTTTCATTTTTCCAATCAAAACCATGCCATTTGGAAACAGAATATAATTTTCAAACTATGCTTATGAGTGAATTATCCTCAGTATTTCTGCAAGTATTGATCCAGTTCCAGCAGACAGTATCCCCCCTCTCCTGCTTCAGAGCCCTGATGTTTTAATGCTTTTTCTACCCTGTAGGTAGCTGATCTGTCATTGTTTTCTGCAGCTCAAAGCACAGCTGCCTTTCTATAAGCAGGATGATCATTTTAGTATCAATCTCTGTAGATTGCTTTGAGATCCTTTGAAAATGGAAGTTAGGTCTGTCAAGTGATGCAACTTGTCCAGAACTATCACTCAGACAAAATGAGACCTGAATCTGGTAAGTCCTAGGGAAAACAAGGAAAGCACAAACAGCTGTTAGGGGGGGAAGCTCAGCCCAGGCTCTGAACTACATCCTTGCTGCTCCAGATAATTCAGGTACAGATCAGACAGAAACACAGAGGAACTCATAACAACCATACATCCTTGTAATCTATTAGTGGCACCAGAAATGACCATTAATTAACATGTGGAGAAAGCTAAAGCAGCCTTGCTTGACCTGAAAATGAAGTAATTGATGACTTTCTGGTCATCTCTGTCAGGCAGCAAAGCAATTGTTCCTGAGAGCAGGAACCCCATCACACAGAAGGCTAAACTTGATTTGGAACTGGTACACGTACAAGCTTTGCCACCAGGCTGTTCTTGGACACTTTTACCAGGTGGAGTAAGGGCACTTGTCATGGCCAAAGCAGTCTTGACTTGGAGAATTTAATTTAATTTAATTTATCACCAACTAGAGCAATATTTTAATTACTGGCTCGGCCACTGAGAAAAAAAAGAAAAACTAAACAACTAAACAAATATTTAGGTAAACACCTTTTTTTCCCCTCTCCCTCCCAACTCAATTTCAGTCCAACACCACTCCCACCCTTCTGGGTCCCAACTTACCTTGTTTTTGCCATTCATTACACTCAGTCTCTGTCAGTCCCTTCAGGGATGTGATGCGCAGTACAGGAGGCTGAGGTTGGAATGCAGTGGTTTCTCTCTGCCAATTCATGCATTTGGCTCATTTCCCTCTGCTCTGATATGAGTTTTACACAAGCTACAGTCCATCAGGTGTGCCCCTGCTTGAGCATGGAGCTTCTCCTCCCAAGAGTGCATCTCCAACCATGTCCCCAGCAATGAATTCTTCCATGTGGCTCCTCATGTATCTCCTCCCTTTTGTGGGTGTTGCTCTTTCTTAAATCTGTTTTAGCAGGGGTGCCATGTTCTCTGTCGTGAATCTTCTGACTGCCTTTGACAGGCTGAGGTTTCTGGAGCATGCTGGGCTGTTCACATCCATACCAAAGTTAGCTGGAAGTAGCTGTGAGGCAGCTCCCTGGCTGCTCCTGCACATGGCAGCCTGGCAGCCTTGCTGCAGAAACCCTGCCCCTGGTACCACTCACAGACACAAACAGAGTTTTCAGCTGGATTTGTGTGTGTGTTTCACAGCTAGAAATTGCCAGCCACCCACTAATACCACCTCCCTTGGCAAGCAAAGCTTAGATTTTAACACCACACTGAGTGGTGTTCTTTTCTTATCGCTACCTCACTCTGAATTGCCCAGCACAGCTTCCTTTCCTTTTAGAATTGTTTCTTTATTATCTCATTCAAGAATATGCTGCTAGACCAGGTGGCGTGTTCAGATCCTCCCTGGGGAGCAAGATCTGACCAAAAATCCTCTGCAAATGAAATGTTTGTAGTTCTGTAGTTTGAACAACCCAACACCAACTGCACAAAGCGGAGAAAATGTCCAAGCTGTGGGAGCAACTGGCCTACAACGCCTGAGTCAAGAGATGTGTGAGTGCACCATATCAAATTACAGCTCTTGCTACAATGAGTGAGATGTCTGACTCGTGTGTGTTTTCTGCTTTCTGGAAAAATATGAGAATATTACAATAAAAGAATATGCTGAAATATGAACCTGCCTTAGCAGCTTTGTGATTTTTCAAGAGCTTAGAAATTGGCCCAAACACCCACTTCATTCTGCCTTCTGGAATAGTCAAAATTTGCAAGTTTTATGAAAACTTGCAAATGTTCATAGTAAAATAGTTTTTTATGTTCATAGTAAAATAGGAGACCAGATACTAAATACTTTTAAGTTGCCAAAAATAAAAAAAAATAAAAGTGACAAGAAGAAAATGCTTTTTTTTTTCCCCAGGCCTGCACTGTGATTTCTATTTCGTTCTAGAGAAAGAAGGCACAGATAAATGTATCAATGAGCTTTGAAGAGAGCTGTTGCTCAAAGACAATTCAGCAGTGTTTCCTTGGCAGTATGTCAAGAGGCGGAACTACCTTATTGTTGCTGGTTCTGGCAAAGAAATCAGAGCTTTTCCAGTCCACAAATGGCAGAACATCAAAATGTTGCAACGCTATGTTCCTAGAGCTAATGAGGGAGTGGTTTAATTAATGAAAGATAAATGAATGTACACAATCCACATTTTAAATTGTGCTGTGTAGAGAGGAGAAACTTGTTATTAGAAGTTCTAGAGATCAGGGAGACAAGGCTTTTTTTTACTGACTCTGTTTCATTGAATGGCCTTGAGGCAAGCCAGTCCACATGTCTGCACCTCCACTGCCCCAGCAGCAGGCTGGAGACGGTAAGAGCTGCCCCATGGGGCCACTCTGAGCCAAAATAGATCATTTCTGAAAGAACTGAGACTGGCATATAGGACTTATTAGATAAGTGTGAAGTAATGAAATACAAACTAATGAAATATGATCAGACCTGTCACTGCTCATTTTCTGCTGTGTGCCTCTTGGAAAAATTGCACTGAGTGAGTGAGATCTGAAATATTCCAATGTTACATCTGAACAACCACTGGAAAGTGGAACAATACTTAATTCAGATTCTAATCTGTATTACCACCTTCTCCATAATTTTTAATACACATTTTTACACAGTACATTGCAGCTTCACTCCTGCCTTTCTTGGCTCTTGTTGTGGTTTGGCACGGCCGGGTTTTGGGTAGCAGGGGGGCTGCAGAGATGGCTCCTGTGAGAAGCTGCTGGAAGCTTCCCACCATGTCTGGCAGAGNGAGACTGGCATATAGGACTTATTAGATAAGTGTGAAGTAATGAAATACAAACTAATGAAATATGATCAGACCTGTCACTGCTCATTTTCTGCTGTGTGCCTCTTGGAAAAATTGCACTGAGTGAGTGAGATCTGAAATATTCCAATGTTACATCTGAACAACCACTGGAAAGTGGAACAATACTTAATTCAGATTCTAATCTGTATTACCACCTTCTCCATAATTTTTAATACACATTTTTACACAGTACATTGCAGCTTCACTCCTGCCTTTCTTGGCTCTCATTCTAAAAGTCTTGTTTTGCCCATTGTTTCCTACTTTTTCTTTCCTAAATACTTTATTCAATTGCCAGCATATCTGCATAGTGATTGACTCCTTCAATTATATGCTCATTTTGCTTTTGGGCTCAGAGTATCTCTAAAGGAAAAGAAGGACCATCCCTCTGTGAACTGTTCCCTCCCTTGCTCTGCCATGAATTTTCTGTGATACCAGCAAAAGCATTTAGGATGTCCTGTACCTGCAGCCTGAATGCCTGTTGGGGCAACCACCCACCTAACCTGGAGGAGCTTTTTCTGCAATGCCTTTGGCATTAGTTTAAGTCCTTTTCACTCCTCCTTTGGCAACCAATTTGTAACTTCAGTGCTGGGCCTCCCAGGCAGTTCTGGCAGGTTCATCTATATCCTGCAGTCTCCTCACTCCTCTGTCCTCACTCTCCTCCCACACCTTGTTTCCACCATGCTACTACCTCCATCTGCACTGCACAAACTGAAAATACACCAGCTTTGCCTGCCTCTTTTTATCCCAGCACAATCCAGTCCTAGTCAGGAGGGTCCTGCTTTTTCAGACTCTAATTTTCACCTTCAGTTGCAAAGTGTAAAAGAAGAGGGGCGTTTCAAGGTTCTTCACCTCTGAAATATGGCTGTGTGTAATGGGCTATCTTCCTTCAAGCTTTCCTGTGACATGATGCTTTCTTGGCATCCTTTGCACTCCATAGATAAGAGGCACTTTAGTGGCTGTAGACTTTTCTGAGGGCTACAGGTTTTTTTTTCCCTCCTCTTGCACTTGCAAGTTTTTCTGTCATCACCTGAAGCCTGTGGCAGTGTATTACTCCATGCATTTTTTCCATCCTGTGTTTTACTATCCATTTCCTCTCTGTGGTGGGACGTGTGGCAGAAAAGGTGCACGTTTGTGTTACAGGTCTGTTTGGGATGAGCATGGTGTGGTGTTTCCAGCATAAGGTACAGGAAGTAGCCACACTTCTGGGTGTGTGGCCAAGGTGATATGTTCACAGCTGTGTACTCATTGTGGGAACAATGTGGGAATGATGTGGGATGTGAGGCATTTTCAGCCCTGCTCACTGGCTGCAAAATCTCTTTGAACCCCAGGTCATGGAGATATGGGATGGCTGCTGCATGAGAAAACATCTCAGCCTTCTGTCATCTCTGAGAGAGAAGGTGGCTGGACATCAAAGGGTGAGGAAAGCTTTCTGTTCAATGCTAATCTTGCTGGAAAAAAGGCAGGTGCTACTGGAGGAATAGTAGGATGCTGCAGGACACAAGAGGCAAAGAAAAGGTAAAGGGTTTACTCCAAGGAGGAGAACTCTGTACAAGCAAATACACCATGAACTCCTGATCTCCCTGACACATTAGGAAACACTCTCAAGTTCTGCAGGCAGTTCCCACCCTCTTGTCACCCCCTGTGCTCCATCAGTCCCTTGGGAACAGCATCCACAATGCTGAGCACTACCAGAAGGGATCATATCTGGGAGAGCAAAGCCAGATTTTCAGCAGCAAGGAAACAGTCTGCAGATTTGGTGGCAGCTGTGAGACTTGCACCGTGTGCTGGGAACACTGAATGGGAACGCTTTTGCCCCGGTCAACAGCAAAGAGTCACATCCTCTGCAAACAGAAGGGATTTTTATTAACATAGGGATTTCCATGCACTGACCTAAAGGCCTGCTGCTACATGGAAAACTGTAAAGGGTCAAGTAGCAAGCTAGCAAACCCAAGGTTTTATCAGCCTGAAAAGGTTATATCAATTGGCTCAAGGATGGTAAGGCACAAGGACTGCTACCTCCTGGAAGCTCCCTAGGTTTCTGAATGGGGTGTGGACACTGTAAGAGGCAGCTCAAGTGATAAGAGAGGGCTGTGGCAAGAAGCCAAAACAGGGTCCTGTTTGACAGGTCCTGTTTGACTCTGTCTGACAGGGTCCAGAGCATTGACAAAGACTCCTCCCAGATATGGGGGGAATAAAGAGTGGACAGGAGATGAATCAGATCAGTTTTTCCTTCAGCTAATAATTCAGTACGTTCAATCTTAATGCAGTTCTAGCAATGTCCTCAATTGAAAGTTAGGACCTTTATGTTCTCCCCTTGCTTCCATGTATCACTGTTTTTAGCATTTATTAACAATCTTTTAATTCCTGAAGAACAACACAACGTGCAGATGGCATTGGCCAGAGTGCAAAATCAGGGAGAGTCAGACCCTTCCTTTACAGAAAGGTGCTGCAAGATCCAGCTATTTCAGTAGAATATTAACTAATTCCTATAACACAGCTATATCCAGGCCTGAGCTGTGCTTTGGGATGCATGCAAGCTTCCAGGAACACAAAGACCTCCTAAAGATTGGCAACGCAAGCTGGAGCAGCTGTTGTTCATGGTCAGCTGTGCTCTGCTTGGGTCAGTCCTGCAAGAGCAATGAGCTCTCCAGGCACTCTGTGCTTCACCCTGGGGAAGCATGTATCTGAGACTGTGACAACAATGAGCTGGACTTTCTCCACCTGGAAGGCTTATTTCTGCTTTAATCAGTGTTTCTTTCATCTCAGGAAGGGAAAACATCAGTGTTTAGCATGATTGGGGACTTTCTGTATTAGTCCATATATGTCCTTCACAGTGATGTTGTAAGGCCCCAAGTTAAATGATCTCTTAACTTGGGTACTCTCTGCTCCAGGAGAATATTTTCTTCAAAAGAAAGCATCAGGATGGAGAAAGGATCCCAGGTGCAGCAATAGTGACCAAGGCAGAGTATTAATTATTTAACCACTCTAAACCACCTGAGCTCATCATTTCCCCCAGGCCTTGCTTTAATACCATTTCTATAACCCACAGAACAAAGGTTATAAATCAAACAGCCTTGGAGCACAAGCTTATGTTTCACGTTTGGACCAGGCAAATTACATTCAGCAATGTACTGGCTTGCACATCTTGTGTCAGTGCCCCTCAGCAAATGCACTGACACATGCAAAGCAGCATGGCAGGTACAAACAGCCCTGTGGCACCCTTTTCCTAGGAAAGGGGTGAGATGGGGAGTGGGAGATGACTGCTTAGATATACTTCATACTGCTTTTCTACTGGAGCCAGCAGACAGTACCACAACCCACACAGAAAAAATCTTCACTGTATTTGAAACTGAAATTCAAATTATTTCAGCTAATAGTGTATGCTTTTAGCTGCATCTATACCCATCTGGCTGTAGTCACAGCACCCTTCTGCCATACTGGGGCAGCTTGTTTCAGTCACAGCAGCAGATACGAGCACAGAAATTGCTGCTATGGGCAGGCTCCAATGCAGGATGAATTACTGCCTCTCCCTCAGTAGCAGCAACAGAAGCCCTCACAGTGGTTCCACTCTGTATTCCATTCTCTATATATAGGAAGAGAAGGTCCTATTAAGCATACCAAGTTTTATTCCTGTGAATTTCAGTGTTGTAATTCTTATCACTCCAAGCAACTCTTGTTCAGTGCTCAGGGCTGGAGCCAATGGTCCCTCTGCAGCATTGCCGTGGACCATTCCTGCCCCCCCTAAGCCAGGGGGACCCACACAAACCACAGGTGACGTGGAAGGAGTGAGGGGGAGGAGGTGGCATGTCTGTCACTGCTTCTCCAGATGACAGCATGCATCCCTTTCCTCTTCACGCACCGCCAGAACCTGGCTTGGAGTCACGATGCTGAACAAATGGCACCCGCTGGTTTTGCCAGCTCCCAGCAGGACTCCTTCCCCCTCAATGCACAAATATCCACAAAGAAAAGCAGCCTAATTTGTCACTACTGCAGGCTTCCTTTTCAAGGAAACCTAGATTTCCTTGTCTTTGCTCTTCCTACCTTTAGAGGGCCTTGTAGCATGGCAGAACCCCCTGGGCCTCTCCCACTTCTTCCCATGGGGAGTCCCACCTCAGCCTGCGCTGTGGTGACACAGGAAGGACGAGCGGCTCCGTGAGGGACGTGGCTGGCAGAGCAAATGGGACCTGCCCTACTGCAGCCACCAGCGGCCACGGGGCACAGCCAGAGGTGGTGACAAACCCCACCTGTAGGTGCCAAGGCAGGAATCCCTCCGACAGGCCAGGGCCTGGCGAAGGCAGGGCTGAGGGCAGGGCCTCAGCAGGCTCATGGCTGCGCAGGGCTGAGGGCAGGGCCTCAGCGGGCTCATGGCTGCGCAGGGCTGAGGGCAGGGCCTCAGCGGGCTCATGGCTGCGCAGGGCTGAGGGCAGCTGCAGGCCAGCCATGCTGCAGCAGCACCAGCACAGGTGCCCACAGTCCAGAGGGGCTGACAGGGACAGGGCCAGGACAGATGCCAACAGTCCTGGGCCACAGGCATTGGCATGGGTGGCCCAAGGGGCCTGGCAGGGATGCGCAGGGCTGGTGATGCCCCCGAGGCCACATCACTGTTCAGGGCCCTAAAGTGGCAGAAAATGCATCAGTGTATTCATTATGCATCTTAAGACTTTCTCACACCACCCAGGTCTAATTAAAGTTCCTGTTGGTGGCATGGCAAGACGCAGCTAGGTGTGTATGTGACAATACCACCCAAAATAGGAGAGAAAGAATTTGTCCTGGTAGACAGGACAGAGTAAACCTGAGGTTGTGGGAAAAAGTAACAGCAAAAGTTCTGGCGAAGCCATCCCTTTATTTACAAGCCCACATCAAGAAGAAATGCTAGTCACCCATTTTGGACCAATCTATGATTTTCAAATGCATCTTTATTGATAAGTTGATTAAGCTCTAGTCTGAACTTTATTTTACAAGAACCTGCAGCTAACCAACACAAAAAAATTACCATCATTACCTTGTACAATACTAGCACAAAAACAGAAATGCCACAATTCAGTCGAAAAAACTGTGAAAGAACTAAATTAAAACTGTAAACTCTACATGTAACAAACAGTTGTGATTAGTCCCACGTGTCATTTATAAACCCAGCAGTGGGAGGGGAGGACTGAACACAAAACCAAGCACTCCAGATGCCAACTCTTTCTCCCCTGAGTGTGCTTAACCACGTGCTTGGCATGAACAAGTGGGACAGCAGCAGAGAGACGCACACCATCTGCCTGTGTCTTCTCTTTTATCCTAGAAAGCCTCCTGGGTCTGTTCTCTGCTTCAGAACACTCCTAAAACAAGAGACTGATGCAGATTTGCACCCAAAGGATGTGAAGAGAGCCTGGTAGTTGAAGGAGAGTGAGTCTTAAAGCGAGGACTGAGCAATGCAGGCAGAAACTGAAGTTATCTACGTTGGCAGCAGGTACAACTCATCCAAACACATTTATTCCAGGAAGGAACAGCAAACCTGAAGTTCAGGATGTAACACTGGGGATATTACGCCACCCACTTCATCCTTTGTTCCCTCATTTTCTGTCTGCCTGTTCTGATTACTCTTTCTGCATCCTTTGTGGTTCCTCCCTTCTCTCCCATTCTTCTGGTACTTCCCACCCCACACAGGCAGTAACCCTCCTGTCCCACTATGCTGCCTTCCCTGACCTTCACACAGTTTTGCCAGCAACTCCCACTTGACACTCCCATGAGCTCTCCTGCCTCATGCACCTCCATGTAAGAACAGTCAGAGAAGGCTGAAACCTGATTTCCCGTTCCCCACACTCAGAGGAGCACTCATCTTCATTTCTCATTCCTGAGGAACACAGGAAACCGTGACCTAACTTTGCAGATAAGTAAATTCAGCAAACGCCTTCAACTTAATTTGGAGTTCACCTGCATTCTCCATCCTTCTTGTCTTTTGCTCTCTCTTGGTCCCTCTCGTAAATGTAGGAATGTTTACAGTAATTCAGGCCTAGTTCTCTGATTTTTAGGTAAGACCCCAGAATTTTCCTGAAAGTCAGCTCACTCTCCAAGACCCATTCCTTCATCATAGTTATGGCAGTAATGGGAAAACCTGCTGTTCATGCCACTGGGAAAAAACTGCTTTGGCATGACAGCATAAGGCTTGCACAGGACAGCACCCATCTGACACCCTTCTAACAACACCACTGGTTTAAAATAAAATAATTTAAGAAAAAAAATCTACAGATAATCTATTCCCTTCTCCCTTCAAGTCTAAAAGAACCTCTCTTGTGGCACAGAGAGGCACTACTACCCAATCACAAAAAGCCAGCAAAACACATGTGGCAGTGACTGATTTCCTACACTTGTGCACGTGGTGCAAGGGCTGTACAGGGATGAGACATGGAAGGGAAGGCTAAACCCACAGGAATTCTGCCATCTTCAAATCTGCAGAAGACTGGTACAAGGACAACACTGATAGATAATTTTCTGTGTTCACCAATAACAAGACCACTAGTAGTTAGTTGCCTTAATGCACAGCAAGGGTGACTAAAGTTAGGTATCAGGAAAAGCAATCTCACTTGTAGGCTAGCTAGGAACTGAACAGACAATCTCAGCAGCCTCCAGGATCTTCCTCAGTGAAGTTCAGTAAGAACAAGTTGATGAGCAGCCATGGTGGACATATTTGAGATACTCAGTCCTGTCTGAGAGCTGGTGTGGGCTTTTGAGGTCCTTTCTAGCCCTGTGCTTACGAGTTTATCAGCTGGCTTCACTGAAAAGAACAAAAGGGTAATCTCTGATTTTTCTGTCCAGCAGTTGCAATTAAAGCAACAAAGGAAAAAAAATTGCAATCTTTCCTTCCTTTCCCCAACCTTCATGTCTCACAGCTGAGGACTTCCCAGCCCTCAGAGTAAGCTCTTCTAATACTGATGGACAGAGCTACCAGCCCTTCTAATACTGATGGAAACGATGGGAAACACAATACCCTTGGAGCAATTCACAAGTAGCAGCTGGAGTGAGGGCTGTCAGCACAGGACAGCCTTGTGTGGGCAGAGTGAAGTATTTCACAGCTCACTGAATGGGAGCCATGGACAAGACAGGACAAGGTCAGTGTTCAATACATGGCATGCCTTCTTCATCCAGTGCAAGGGTTACATGAAAATGGCCATCCTGCCCAGTCACTCTCCTGGAGCTTCACTACACTGGCTTGTCTGTCAGCCTCCAGCACTAACTACTTCCAGCTGTGGCAAGAGAAGAATTGTGAACAGTGGAGTTTCCCCATCCCTCAGTGTGGAACCTCTCGTTAGTCTTTCAGTTCACCCTGCCCCCCTATCCCCACTCCCCTCAATTTAAAAAATAATGGTTATAATTAATGCGTGGAAGCTGATGACATTGTGCATGTGGTTCACTTCCAGTTCTCTTTTTCTCTTCTCATGCATCCTCCTCCTGCCTCTCCAGCAACCCCCTCCCCGCCAATCCATTCCATCAGTCCATCCAGCCTGCATGCCTGGGGGGCTGCTGCTCACTTGCCATAGACGCTCTCATCGCTGTAGGCCACATAGAGAAAATAGTCCTCCTCGTGGTTATCCTGCCATGGGAGAAGGGACAAAGTGAGGAGCCAAAGCTGGAAAATCACTGCATGTGAGAAAGCCCAACCCAGAGATCACTGTAACATGAGCAAATAACTTCTCTTTCGCCGTTTCTCTCTGTTTTTATTGAAGGCTTTGCTTCCCAAGACCAAAGAGAACTCTGGCCACAGCTCTGCTTCTACATACAGGCACGACACATTTCTGTACACAGGTAATTTACCTGAAGAGCCACAGCCAGGCTGTGTTGCAAGCGTGCAACAGTTTCTCAGCAGTGGTATGGTCTTCAGATTAAGACAAGAGACTTGGAAGGCTTCAGCAAGTCAAAAATCACCTCTAGATGATATTTTTAATTTTTCAGAACACTTTGGCTAGTGGCTGTATTCCTAAACCTTGTTTTACATATGGGCAGTAGAACTGAGATATCAAGTGATTACACTGACACAATAATTCTGCAGAGTGCCAGCAATAGAGATCTGACCTCAGCTCTGGACAGTCAGACACTTGACGTGTTCAGATTTGGAAAGCACCCTGCCTGTGTTATCTTTTATTATCTCCATCAGTACATAGACTGATGAAGTGTCCAGTTATTGTCAAAAACTGACAGACTAAACAAGGCTCACAGCACCACACCAGAGCTCTTTTATTAAAACACCCAGCAGAAGGAGAAATCAAGGAGAAATCAATCCAGGCTGCAAACCACCCATGATATAATGGCTACAGAACTGGGAAATAGGGGCGTGCAATATGCCTTTAAGGTTGATCAAATAACACTGCTGAGTAGAAATAATGGGCAGCAATGCTCACAGCATCCTACATAATCCTCATTTATACAGTACAAGCCACAAAAAAGTAATTCTAGACAAACAGTAAGTGTTCCCTAAGAAACTATTTATAGACAGATGGGTGCCGAATGACACTGGCCTTTTTACTGGCTTTTTATACTTTTACTGGCTGAAAGGAAATCTCTTTTGTATACACAGCAAAACCTATGTTCTCTGCCCTCCCCAGCCCCAGCCGCAATCCTTCCTCTGAAATATAAAGTGGTTTATTTCAATACTTTGTTAAAGTAGTGGGACCAACATATGACTGCTGGGGCAACTATTTGCCACAACCCTTTCAACTAGCAAACAATTAGCTGACTTGGTAAGGCTCCCCAGGCTCCTAACTGTGGGATGGAACTCCCCTGACCAGGTGATGGGGTACAGCTTGGGGCAAGAGGGTCCCTGTGTTCAGGCATCTGTCACCAAGCTGGGCCTGCTGCCACTCCTGGACATTGTTCCTGCCAACAAAAGGCACGAGGAAAGGGCCAGGCTTACCTCATACAGCTGGCCCATGGTAGCACTGGTGGGAGGGATGGTATTATTGACAAAGAAGAACAGGGCATCTTCCGGCCTCAGGTGGATCCGCTTTCGGATTAAGAAGTAGAATTGACCAACTGAAGAGGAACAGAGAATGCCTTAGATGCAGAAGGAATGTTGGAGGGGTTTTTTTTGTTGTTGCTGTTTAGTTTTGTACTGTAACCCTAACCATAGCTGTTTTCTTTTGGTGGTGGAAGTCACATGCTGTATATAAAAAGTAGGGGGAAATGAACAACACAGGAAAAAAACCAATAAAAAACCAGTAACTTCATGACTGTAACCACTTGAGCAGCCAATCTGCTCAAAGCTGGCAGTTCCTCAGGTACCTCATGACATGTACTCTCTAAATCCACACTCCACCTACTATGGTATGAAATGCTCTGCTGAGGGGATTGGTGGGAAGACCTTTAACTAGCTTAACCTTTAAATCCTGTAGATCAAAGACACCTTAGAGAATCTAGCCTTAGTGTAAATGGTTACACCACTCCTGAAAAAAAAATCCTTATTATTTGCTTGAACTATGTTGCACAAGAAAGTTTTTCACAGCCCATTAAATACTGCAAGAAAAAGAAATGCTGTTTCTTTAACTCATTCATCTTCTTAAATAAAAACAGATGTAATCACACTCAAAATCACCATGACCATTCAGAAAAGGAACTTTGCAGCTATGACTCCAGCCACAGGGGTGGAAAAGGATGGGACTATTTCAAGAACTTGTCTCTTCCAGCAACAAGAGTACAGCCTCTGGCAACTCTGCAGCTAGGTCATCATTGACTGGTGATGATGACATTGCCCATGATACACAATTTAGTCACTGTCATCATGGTTGGAACTCAGCTGTGACACGCTAGCTAAGCCAGTGAGGTACCTCAAAAGATCTCAGAGAATTCTGCATGTTGTAATCCAGGCTATAAGGTATAAATATAACAAGGACAGCAGATAAATGAGATGTTGAGCCTGTCTGGATATTTTCTTTGTGCTGATCACAGAGTAAAAAGCACTTGTGAGACCTTTACCTGAAAATCAGGAAGAAAGGAGGTAAACATTATTACCTGTGAGGTCGGAAGGCACCAGATACTTTCTTTTGTCTAAGTCAGGTACTCTGGCTTTGGGTGCTTTTTCCACAATTACCTGGAAAGACAGAAAAAGCAAGAAAACAAATCATGAGTATCATAAACCAAAATGGTCCAAAAAGCATCAGTGGATAAGGATATCACCCTCCAATGGTGCTACCAGGCCTTTACACATCTATTTAATCTGTAACAAATACACAACATTAAAGAACAGATAGGTGAGATGACCTAAAAGAAGAACGGAAGACAACTTAAAATCACACCCAATAGCTGTGCTGGGAGCCCAGGGTTGCAGCAGTAAGCACGGTGAGTGAAAAAAAGAGTCCAGAACAGACATAAAAATAAACCATAATGGCTGAGAAAAAAAAAATAATTAGGACACCTTGATGTTCTCAATTCAGGTTAATTTTGTGTGAAGAAGCTGTCAGGAGGCTAATACATGAACACAAGTAAGTTAAACTCTTTCCAGGTTACAGTTCCAAACTGCCTTGCACAAAATCAGCCCTATTCCCAGTAGACCTGCATCCTAATTTCTACTTTCACCACTACCAAGTGCTCTAGAACGAAGCAAAGAATTAAAGAGAAATTACAGCTCACTGGAGATTATTTTTTAAATCTCCAGTTCTTCGGTAGTTATCATCTACTCTGAAATTCACATCCTTTAAGTTTATTATCTGTACTTCATATAGCTATGGACATTTCCTAATCATATAAATATACAATAATTAAAACCAGCCTATCATCTGGGCAACTGGACCCACAGAGACCCCTGACACAAAATACTGATTTTCTTAGACAGAAAAGTAAGAAGCTCAGCAGCTTTAAGGTCAAACAGACCAAGAAATCTTCTGCTAAAAGATAATTTTTGTTAGCAGAGCTAGGCAAAATGTTTACGTCAGAAGCAGGAAGTATTCCAAAGTGACCTGATCTCCTTTTTGGAACTACTGGGTTTGTGAAGAAGAAAACTACAGGCTTTTTTTTTGTGATATGTATTTTTGAACCACGTTTCAATCTGTGTGGCTTGCTGTTCTGCAGAAGCCATTCTGACCATCTAAACTAAATCTAAAGCTGGACTTTCTGAACTTCCTTCACTTTTTCATTCCATTAGACCCCTTAACTGTAAATGCTCCATCTGAGACACCACGGGACCATGCTCCCATAGCCCTTTGGCAACCCAAATCAGCAAATACAGCTGTTGTGTAAGAGAAAAGGTTAAACTGCTGTGGACTCAGCCTTCTTTGGAAGCAAAGTGATGTTACCCCATCAATGAGACACCATGCAAGAACAAAATGTTATCATGAGCTTGGTGTGTTTAGCCTGGACATGGTGCCATGCTAACCAGAATCCTTCTAGAGCCAAGTAAGTGTCTGCAAAGTATCTCACACCAGAGAGGTACCAACTAGCACATCTCTCCCCTGTGCTCCACTTGAATGTGGCCAACATTCAAGTGGCCCCGAAATGTCCACGTTTGATTTTAAAATAGAAACATGGTTGCCTCAGCTACTTCAACATTTTCAAGTACCTAAGTTAGCACAAGGCACTCAAGCTCTTTGACGCAGTTTGTGGTAGGACATGCATTTCTGTACAAGGTGAAGCTGGTAAATGCTGTGAGGGAAGGACAGCACCACAATCTCACTGAACAGGTGCAGGCTGAGCAGCAACAATCACATTTTTTACCAGCACAGCCAACAATCTATCTAACACAATAAATTGCAGTGGGGAGAAACCTTTAGTTCTGGCCTCCAATTAAAAAACTACTGACAAGCCAAACTGCTTGCTGTGACTACCCTCACTGGGGGGTCGGGGGTGTGTAGACTGGTCATTAGATAATAAAGGAAAAGAAGTCACGCCAATGAGAACAAGCTGAGTGCTGGGGCTTCTAAGCCCCTAGTAAAGATTTAGGAAAAATTTAAATCAGATCACCACTGATTTAAGAGATCTTAAGAGAGATCTCCCTCCTGCAAAGATGCAGCTTTCAGAAAGAGTGGAGGTGCTCTGCTAATCTGACTGGCAGCTGTAGTCAGTTTGCTGGATAACGCAGGTTTTATCTTCTGAAGCACTAAACCCTTCACGTACATGGAAAACCTACAAGGAAAATCCTAAGGGTAGAATACAGACGATCTACACTTGCGTTGCTGCTGAGTGGTGACTGTGATAATGCAGGGCAGTAAAATCTCATCAAAATGCTGAGATGTATCACGGCACTGCAGTGTAGGCAGCCAAAGGATGACATCTTCAAGGATCCTGCTGTCAGGAAGGGCAGACACAGAAGTGATGTGAAGAACAGAGTGCTGCATTCATTTCTTTGTATGCAGCTCTGACAAGAGCCTATCCCTAATAATTCACATCTGGGCTTTGCCGTGCATCATTTCCATTTATCCTTAACTCCAGCACACCTTATTCTGGTCCTGGTTTTCTTTACAAAGTTCTGCTGATGCCCTCCCTTCCATCTTGACCTCCTTTACCTCCTGCCAGACTGGGCCTCATCCTGGGCTCCCCACACGGTTCTTCCTGACATGTTTGTCATGGCCTGCTGTGCAATCTGCCACGTTAATCCTCAATTTACACCTTGTCTCAGTCCAGACCTACAGAGCCCTCATCATAAACACCTGACCCCAGACACTTCAAGCTGGCCTGCTGCATGCTCAACCTATGCTATGCGTGGCCTCCCAAAAATAGGGAGAACAAAGGCACCCAAATACTGACTTCCAAAAACTTTTTCAAGTCCATTTGAGGGTCACTCCCAAGATAAAAAATGCTGTTAGTCTGCAGGGAAAATATGGGGTGTAAATGTTCCCCCCTTGTCATTAGTTTTACAGAGGAGTCCAAGTTCTTTTTGATTGCAGTACCCCTGAGCAGTAAATCTGGGGCAGACCTCTCCAGTGGGGATGGACAGAAAGAATACTCGCAAAATGTTTATTAGAAAGAAAAAAACACTCCACGCTTAATTAGATTTCTCATTTCTTTTTTTTCCCCCCAATAATTATTCGGAATTATGAAGCCAGAAGTTTCCCACAGGCACTCCAAAGGGGCCTAAGAATGAGGAAGCAAAATTTAGCTAGATGACCTTGCATTCCAAGTGACATTTTCTCCACAGAATGATTAAACAGGAGGGCAAAAGGATCGAGAAGTATCATTTTTTTTTGTTCATGCAAAGGAAAAGAGCAAGGCTTTACCGAAAAGACAAGCCAAGCTGAAGTAAAATAAAAATAAAACGGACGTATGAGATGACCCGGATGCAGCCCATGTTTTCTGTGAGGAGTACCCGGTTAACCCAGTCACTGATCCCCATTTTCACAGAGACAAGGGTGAGCTCGTTCCCTACTCATCCCAGGAAAAGATCAGCAGTGTTCCCACTGTCGAGATACTGTGGATCCCAGGTAAAAAAGTGTATTCCAACCCGCACCCACCCACTCACCCACACTGCAGCCCTTCCCGCATCATAAATAGCCCCAGCTTTGCACTAAGGAGAAAAGCAGCCTGGGGTTTGAATCAGATCAGCGAGATCACGATCATCTGTACTAAACTCATTTCTTTCGCCTTCAAAATAAAGCGAGCAGCAGCCGACGGCCGGCACGGAAAACAAAGGCGGTCGAGCCCGGGCCCGTAGCCATGGCCGCCCTGGCAGCGCGCACTCACGGGGACTCTGTCGGGGTATTTCTTCCGAATCTTCTCCCCTTCTTTTTTCCTGTACTCGAACGGGTGGTCTTCCTTGTACTGGAACTTCATGGCGCCGGGCTGTCCCTCCGCTGGCGGCGGCGGCGGCGGCGGCGGCGGCTTACTGCTACTGCTGCTGCGGCG
>VXBT01004123.1:495885-648580 GCA_013400235.1 Oriolus oriolus
CCGGTTTGTTCTCGGCCCGTCCCCGTGGCTGTTGGATCTGGATCGTTGCCTTGTTTGTCGCATCTCCGAGGCAGAACGCGTGCCATGGGATGTGTCACACCAGAGGCGTGTTGCAAACAGCGGGCAGTTAAAGGTAGCTGTCTGCAAACAAGCCAAAACAGCGAGCCAATTTCGGCCCAGCTACTCAACTGGCACGTACAATATCTGGGTTTTTTCCCCCCTAGGAGTAGATCGACTCACAATTACTCACTGATCAGCAGAAGAGCAGGTATTAATGAATGGCTCAGCGTGCTCAAATCAGCACAAAAATCAATTGCTGCTACCCTAAGGACAATGAATTGGATTGTGTTAAATTATTTTTTTCTTTGCATCCTTTAACCAGAGGAAGCAGAATTTTGCCAAGGCTGATCTCTTATCTGTGCAGGTGTTTTAGTTGTAGTAGAACATGAGTGGAACAGCCAGATGCATAAGGTGATTCCCCATGGCCACACCTAAGGCAGAGGTGAGAAGACCCAGATTTCCTAATTCAACCCTGTGTCTTGACTGAGGATGAACAAGGCTAGGAAAAGGGGTTGTTGGGGTGTGATTGTTCTCACCTGAATCATGGCATCTACTTTGGGATGGCCAAAGTGTGTCTGCAACAACTCTGGCACGTCCTTTACTTTCTAAGCTTTTATTACTAGTACTTTTTTATATTAAATACTTTCATTTAGTGTGGGGTAGTGTGACCTCCAGCTAATGGTCAGTTCCAGCAGGTGCATGCCCAAATCTCCCACGGATAAAGCAGCCCCACAGTGGGAATGTCACCAGCCAGTGTGTCCCAGCCTTCACCAGTTCGTGTGCATAACGTTTGTACAGGAAGCACCATCAACGTGTTTCTGTCTGTCCTAGGACATGTAAACATTCTCCCATAGTTGCCAGGTAGTGTCAGAGGAGCTCAGAGGGGTGAGTCAGAAGGAAGGCATTATTTTTTGCAGTCCCATAGCAAATAGCCTGGATTGAAGGTACCTCAGGGTTTAGACCCAAGGAAAATTCTGGTTTCATGGCATTAAAGTAATGATTTTTAATGAAGCCTGCGTTTGGCATCCTTGCTTCCTAACTGCCTGCAGCTGAGGTGCACTGAAGGTCTGTAGTGACATAGGTGCCTCTTCCTCGAGGACAAAAGAGAGGAAGTTTTCTAGCCTGTTTCACCCAAGCCACCAACATATTCTGGCAATTTTAACAGGCTGATCTCAAACTCCTTTTGTCGTGTGAATTCCTGTTTTCATCCCCAGGACTGCTCCCAAGGTAGCTAAAATAGCACCTGGTCTGAATTTCTCATGACAAATCAGAGAGAAGTGACAGGATTTTTTCCTGTTCTGATGCAAAGACATGGCCCTGTGAGCGGATTGCTAGGTGACTTCTCCTCAACAAATCGCCTGACTGAACTCTCCCTGCCCTGATGGTGCAGCCCTGGATGTACAGCCCCAAGACTCGCTCCTCCTGCTTCTCCACTTCCTCTTCATCAGGCACTGAATTCCCAGCTCTCTCCTTCAGCTTCAATAATAACAATAACGTCACTGGCAAAACAGGCAGGAAGATGATACGTGCAGAAGCAGTGACAAACACTTAAACATCTGACTTAGGGTTGTTAAAATGTCAGCCCATGGGCATGTGACAAACCCCACATTCTGGATTTGTTTGCTAGAGGGAGGAACTGGAAAAGGTGTTGGCTAATTTTCCTACCCTGGACTGCCAGCACGAAGTGGTCCTTCACAGACTGTCAAAACAATGTATTTTTTCTTAACCTAGAGTGTCAGAACAGCTCTGAGCACGTACTGTACTGCTGTGTCTGCAGGTCATGTGGGTACATTCTAAAAGGGATTTCCCAAGCCTTGCCAGTGCTGCAGCCATAGGAGCAGGAGACAAAAATACTTGCACAGAATCTGGGGGCAGGGTTTGCAGCCTGTGCTGTACTATACAGTCCTCCTGCTTATAACTCTGGACTCCCCTGGCTATTTATTTCATTATTACCTCCCCTGGGGTACTTTATTTATGCCTCTACAGACTGACTTTATTTTAATTGTTTTTTAAATCTTTAGTGTGGACTCTGCGTATCAAAGCCTCTTTTGTCAGAAAATTTGTGCTTTGTGGTCTGAATGGTGATTAAAGCACAGATGGCATACCTGAAGATACTTGTGATTCTGATCTGCTTGCTGCCATCCACAGCACAGTCCTTGCTTGGTGTCTCTCCTATATCCCTCGTGACTGGTCACCAGTTTCTCTTGGCACTGGATCTGTAGTACCTTTAGAGCCAGTATGGGCACATTGGTCTTGGATGAGGGCACAGGGTTAGTCACTCCCAGTAAACAATGTCTAATTGTGTAAATGTTTTCCTTTCCTCTAGGAAAGGACTCTATTGTCCGTGCTGGACTGCTGTCTCGCTGCTCTATTTTCTACAGTTTCTTATTGTTTTTTTACAAAAAAGCCGCTCTTTCTCCCCATACTTCTTGTGTGGCCCAGCCTCAGCTCAAGTTGCTTAAATGTATACAAATGATGTCGTGAGGAGATTAAGGAACACACCTTGCTGCGTGATCACAAGCAGCAGTAAAGGACAAACCCCCAGACCTGAAAAGCAGAGTTTGAGATCCCTTTGTTCCAGCCAGCGATTGGGAGGGGCCTGTTGGGGGGGCCATCCCTGTTCCTGTGAAAACAAGGGAGCAACAACAACAGTGGGGCCAGCGGGGTGTTTCTGAAAACCGGTTTTGCTCAAGTACTCCATGTTTTAGGGGAACCTAAGGGTGGCACTGTTACCAAACAAGTTAATATTTCTTTACAAAAGGAGCCTGTACGGCGGTGTGGGGAGGGAAATTGCTTTAAGGAGGTTTAATCCATGAAATGGATAACGGATGACAGGCAAGCTCTGGGTGATGCCCATGTGTTAGAAAAACAAATTACAAATTTAGGGACTGACATGCCTCAGTGCTCTTAGACCTGAGACGGAAATTTATTGTTGAAACCTACAACCATTTATAGACTTGTGGTTTATAAATTCTAAATGCAGAATTTATAAACCACAAAGACACTTACAGAAACTGAAGATGAAGGAGAAACTAACAAAGACAATTACTGAGATTCTCTCTGGGAAGAAGACAATAACAAGACTAAAAATGTGGACTAATTAGCATTAGAAGCAATAAATAAATAACAATAGATGATAGAATACTAATTAATGAAGAGAACTATGTAACTTGTAAGCCAATGAACACTAATTCCTTTGTTTGCTCAAATGTATAAATAGTTAAAGGTTTTGATAACTGGCATACATGTTCCATGGAGCTATCCCCATGTACCCCAAAACTGAATAAAGGTATGCTGACTTTCTACCCTGACAAACTGGTTAAAGAGTTTATTTCCCTGCTTTTGGTGTCAGTTTCTGGTACCCCAGATGGGACAAAGAGGTGGCAGCTCCACCGACCAGAGGAACTGTCAGCACTCCAGTGCACACCAAAGTATTTTCAGGGAGCTCTTCCCATTCCCTGGTCTGGTGAGTAGAGCACTCTGCCCCTCCTGGGAAAAAGACTACAACATTACTTAAGGTACTTTATTTGAAGGTGTTTTTCCTGCACATAAGTTGCACTAGTAGAAAGTTTGCAGTGCGAGGCTCAGAGGGTTTTGTAAGTGTTTACTGGCTTGTGTTTTGCAAAAGGTTGTAAAATGTTGTAAAAGATTGTAAGAGGTTATAGAAAGCTTGTAAAAGGTTTTAGAGGTGTTAAAAGGGTTTTTTAACTGAGGCCGAGGGACTGGTGCAGCTCAGCACTGGGGCTGCTTGGGGAATGTCATGTGGAAAGGCTTTACCTCGGAACTGGACTTCTGCTTTAGGATATTTACCATCTCACAAGGACAAAGGAGTTCGGGCCCGGAAGGAAAAGAGGCTGTCTGTCCAATCCTGAGCCCCTTTCTAAGAGGGAGCTGAGCCTGACTGCAGGAAGGGCCTTCAGGAATTGAAAGATGCTTTAATGACAGCTCCTGCACTGGGACTACTGGGCTTCCTAGGCAGAATTGCTGCCATGTGGAGAAGAGTGACCATCACGTGTTAAATGCCAGCACAGCTCAGGGTTCACAGGCAGGAGGAGCTGGATGTTCCCCCTGAAAACCACAGCAAAGACTTCCAGGGAGTTTCTGGGCTTGACAGTATTTGACACATGTTCAGCAGACTCAAATGTCTCTGCTCGCTTCAGGCTTTTACTGTGGAGTAAACAAGAGCCTTCCAGGAAATGTTCTGCAGCCTGGTGAAGTCAGGCCTGAACGGCACTTCAGAGAGCAGCTGATAAAACAGAAACAGGTCACTGTAACAGGTGTTCCACAAACAGTTATAATTATTATTATTTCAAGGCCAGGTTGGATGGGGCTCTGAGCAACCTGGTCCAGTGGAAGGTGTCCCTGCCCATGGCAGGGGGGTTGGAACTCGATGATCTTTAATGTCCTCTCCAACCCAAACCATTCTACAATTCTAAGATTGAAGAAAGGTGTAATACCAGAAGGGACATAAATTTATATGTCACTTCTTTACTTATTCCATTGCAGTTTATCACTCGCTAATGATACAGTTAATAACGACTAGGAAATTTAGGAAGAAATTTGTGGCCTCAAAATCAAGACCCTCATTATATTCCTTTAGATACAAAATTCCTGTGACTGGGCAAGGTCTGGGGCATCATCGAAGATGTTTTGGTTGTTCAATTCAACCAATTTGGTTGTTCAATTTATTCTATCCCTGAAGCTATTTTATCAAACTTCTCTAAAATTTTCTATGGTTGTAATCTCAACAGCAGTTAGGTTCCTAAACATGTTTGGGACCTAGTTCATGTTGGACGTTGTCCAACATTGTCCTTGTTCTTCTTATCTACAAAACAACTATATTTTCTGTATTTCACAGGAAAGAAGACCAGTGTATTAAGTAAAGTGGGAATTTGGATTCTTCAGCAGCAAAGGCCATGCAGGCATTTCAAAAAGACGTGACCTGTGCCTTCATATCAGCATGAACATATATATGCAATTCATTCATGGCTGAATGAATCATCATGGGATATTTAATGTTGTTCTGCTTTAATGTTTGCATGTGCTGAATCTGGGGTAGAGACAGCACTAATGTAATTCAACACTCACCTTCTCCTGATTGCCTAGTCCAAGATTTTACAGATGGGCCATACCTGTATTCATCCAGTTTCACTAATATTTTTGGATGGTTCAACATATTTGTATTGACCAGGAGAGACTCACAAATTACTCTGTCTGAGAAATGGCTTGCATGTTTTACATGGTCTTACTTCAATGGATCTGGTTTTAACAGCAACATTAGGAATTAATAAATGATACTATATGAATGCATTGAAAATATGATTGAGCTTTATTTCAGAGGTAGTGTTCGTGCTCCTCCCCTTGTTTGATCTGTTAGTACATCTATAGTATTTTTAAATTCAAATATAAGAGTTTGTGACTACTATTTCAGAATTGCTATGTATCCTATTCAGAACCAGATACATTCTATGTATCCTGCAGGGCATTTAGGGCAGACTGTCTGTCTGTATGCTGTCTTTTGTTTACATATAGATCATTTACTTTTATTTTAATTTTTTAAAAATTTACTATAAAGGGCTGGCACTTTCCAGAATTTTGGTGTTATTGCTGGGTCGTAATAGATTTTTGCAAATGTTTGTTTTTGTTTTTTTTTTTTTTTCTGTTTTGAAGACCTCTCTGCCATCCTGAGGAAACCTGAGGCTAAAGGCAAGAGGAATGAGACTGCATCTGCAGCCACCCTGCAAATCACTAGCCTGCAAAATGGCTCAGCACCTTGATCCTGCTGCCTGCTTATTTGTGCAAAGTGTGATTCTAGTGTTGTGTTAGTGTAATAAAAGGGCTTGGAGAATGCAAATTATCTCAAGGAGGTGACAGAAATAGCCATTAGACTATGCTAGATCTGAAAATATTTGGAATTTCAGTTACTTCCCCCCCCCCCCACCTTCTCAATTGACTAAGGAAGTTAATCTGAAATTCTTAAAATCCTGCCCAGCTGAATTAGTCTCTGCACGTAACTATCCCGTACTGTTTGCTGTTAGCAAAACCCGATGTTAGTGTCCTGGGAGGGCTGGCTGGGCAGCCTTGCCCTCGGCAGATGCCTGCGCTTTTTCCTCCGGCACTGGATCCAGGTCTGGCACCTTCTGCCCCGCCTTGGCGACTGTGAACCTGCTCATGTGCAGAGCTTCTTCATACACTGGAGGAGTGTCTGGTGCGGAGAGGGGAGGTGTTCCCTGGGCAGCGTTGTGGGAGTGTGCCACTGCTAATATCCTCCTGGCAGCAGGTCCAAACACCGAGTGGAGAGCTGGAAAAGAGGAGACCAAAGCTGTTTGCCTCATCCTGAAAGCATTGTGTGATTAGAGGATATCCACAGGGTTTTCTCTCCCCACAGCCAAAATGACTTCCTTTTCCTGTCCCTTCAGTCTTCCCTAAACGGAGTGGGTGTGAAATCCCGCTAGCAACATCCCACAAATACTCTCTCCTGAAATGCCACTGAAACCTGTAGCTGCCCTTATTCCACCCAAACACGTCCCACAGCTGAGCACCTTAGTTTGTAGCACATACAGAGGTCGCTTTCCCCCCATCCTGCCATGAACTTCCCTCTGTCAGCCTTGGGGCATCACCACCTGGTGATTTACAGTGCAGCCCCCTCACAACAGGGTGTTGAAGTCCCCAGGATCTGGCAAGGCCAACTCACAAGTGATGGTGCTCTGGAGGGTGCTGTCATGGTCAAACGCAATGACGGTGACCTCGTAGGGCTGAGGGCCCGACTCGTCCCCTGTCTGATGGCAGTGGAAGCAGCACCTCACGCAGACAGAGACCAGGCCACACAGGAGCAGGAGCCCCCCGATCACCAGCACCAGCCTGGAACGGGAGGGGACACAGAATTAGGACAGCAAGATTTTGTTTGCAGGACACCTCTTAATGTCTCTGACTGCTTACAGCGTGGTTAACCTCAAAGCTAAACGAAGTCACCCAGGGCCTTGTCCGGCTGAGTTTGGACAGTCTCCAAGGATGCAGATCCCTTGTCGCCTTCAGGCACCTGTTCAAGTGCTGCACCATCCTCAGGGGAAGCGTTTTTTCTCCTGTCTAATCAGAATTTTCCTGTCTGCAGCTAGGTCAGCCACCTTAAGTGCTTCTACTGAGCACCTCTGAGAAGCCTCTGTCTTTATGTTCTCTCAAGATCCCCCTTAGGTGGTGGAAAACTGCAATTACTTTGTCCCCTTAGCTTCCTCCAGGCTCAAGAAACCCAGTTCTTTTTATTGGCTCTCCAGGGGACTGGCTTCAGTTTGTCAACATCTATTTTGTACTAGGGGACCAAAACTAGGTATTCCAGACATCTCGTCACGAGTGATGAGCAGAGAGGAAAACTTGGATCTCTCAGTCTTCTGGCATACCCTTATTAATTCAGCCTTCTAGATGTTCAACAACCACCATCCTTTTTGATCTCATGCTAGTGGGAATGACTAAGAAATCAGACAGAACTTACCTTAAAAATCGGTCTTTTAAAAGGCGTATTGTGCCATGAATGCTTTATTAATATTGTTCATATGACAAAATATGTGGAATAAAAAAGGAGGCTGGTAGGTCAGCTTTTGTTAAAGATGACGAGACAGCTGAGGGGTTTCCTTGCTCTTGTAGAGCTTTAGAGAGCCCCAGGGAAAAGGAGGGGGTGGCATCACTCCTGAGCAGGTCACATTTAAGCCCACCCTTTGGTACTGGAATTGTCTAGAGATGCAGATATTTAGAATAAACATGTTATCTTACCAGATATACCACAAACGGTCCCACTCCGTACCTGAGCAGCTGAAGAGAAGAGGGTACAAGAAAGAGTTATCCACAGAATACCAAATAAATGCAAAGATCCCTGTGGTACCCTCCTCCATCTCCCCTCATGCTCCTCACTTACTGTCCAGATTCCAAACGGCACAGTGATGAGAAACTCGTCGTGCTTTGTGGAGGACACAGTTGTCCAACCTCATCAATATCCCTGTTAGGCGAACTTCCCTTCTGTTGCCTTTATCTCTTTATTGTTTTCCTGGTGTTTATTCTTGCCCAATTCCAATTGCAAGCGTTAGAGGTCTGCATTCATGGGTTTTTTTCTTTTTTGTCAGTATATCATTTCAGTTATTCTTACAAATGACATCACTGTTAGGAATATTCACCAAAGCGGTATATTTCAAACCATTTTTTCAAGGAAAGCTCGATTCTAAATTCATAATCCCAGTCAACTGAAATTACACCAGAAAGCTCTTAACTATTGCAGTAATGCAAACAGGCAGCAGGAGCGGTACCACACGATCAGTATGTTGATCAATAAAGATAGTAATTAATACACTTCACATTCAAAGTAATGGTGATTTTGCATGAGTTTTTAATACGATTAAATAAGCTTTTCTGGAGAATGTCAACCATGAGGTCATAACACTCATGTCCAGTATTGCCTTTGGTGTTCATTGTTTTCTCAAAAGAAGAGCAAGATTGACAAATACTTACAGTTCAGTGTTTAGGCAGCCTTCCTCACCTCTCACCTGTGGGCACTAGAAGGAGAAAACCAGAAAAGACACAGCTAGAGTGAATTAAATCTTTGTCATATGCATCTTTTATATCTTTTATGAGTCTGGATCTCCTATGGTAAAGACTTACTGTTATCCATCTCCCAGTGTTTCCATCATACATTCTGCTGCAGATTTGAAGTTACGGTGATACCAACAGCATTGTTTCATATATTAACTTCCTGCAGTCCTTAAAATCCTGTTTAGTACTGTTCTTACCCTCATCCTCACCACAACTTCCCCTTTCTCCACCACAAGCCATGTCATTCTCCAGCTGTAGATCCTTCTCCACGCTGAAATATTAAGAACATTTAAATACCCTGCTTCATACTATACCCACTCTGTCTTGAAACCTGCTCTCTCCCTCCAGCACTCCTACCCTTCTCATTCCTCTTCCTTGGATACCCTGATGTCTGCATTACCATCCCTGCAATAGCAGCAAATATTATCTTGTCTGAGTGTGCCTTTTATATGGCCAGTTCTTTCTCATATGAGGGAAATTATTGTTGCTAATGGCCCTCCATCTTTCCAAGGTAACTCCGTATCTGAGCAGAGACCCCATAAAGAGGAATGTCAAGGATGACTTACCCATAAGAAACTCCCTACAACAAAGCAGATCATGTCTGAGTTACGCATCCCTGTAAGGCGGTTCTGTGGCCTCTTGGTGTCTCAAGCTGTTTAGAGTCTTCTTGTCCTTTTTATTTTCAGTTCATCCTCACCAGTCCGGTGGCCAGGAGAAGGAGCAGCTTCTATGCTGTGTGTTGAATCCAATCTTTTCCTCCTACTCTACCTCTTTCTGCCCTTCAGGTTTTTGCTTTCCCTCTTTCCCTTTTTGTCACTGGAAATTCCTAATTGTTTCTGCCTGCCTCTTTTTGTTATTCTAGTGGCCTGGTTCTCTTCCTCTTTTGAAGGGATTTCTAAAGCCTTCCAGTCAGATCAGGAGAACAGCAGTGGCTACAGGTTCTTACTTTAGATGTTTAACTAGTTCAGTGAAGGGCATCATGAGATCTCGGCAGGCCTGACCCTTCCCTTCTATGACCAGAAAGGGTCTCTGAGTTTGTTCATTCTCAATTATTTCTCTCCCCGCCCCTACCCTGAGGGGAGTGGGTTGAAGGTCATGTTACTGACCTGTTTAAATGGAGTTCAGATTCCTCTCCGTCCTCCAGTACCTTTTGTGCCCCTGCACTCGCATTGTCCTGCCTCTGACGATCCAATCTACTGACTTGGAAATGAAAGATTTTGTCATATAATAACTATATCCAGCATTTTTTATATATGCAGTTATATGTATATGTGTGTATGTAGATATATATGTGTATATATATGCAACATATATATACATATATGTCTATATACACACTCATATGCAGCCACTCTTGTGCCTCCCATTTTAAGGCTCTGCCATCATCCCTCTTACCTGGTCATGTCCTGCTATGTCAGTCCTGCAGCTGAGAGTCTGCTCACTCACAGGTCCCACTCCCAAACTTCCTGCATGGCCAGCCAAGTCCCCCTGAATTCCTTGCAGCAGAGGGAATACGTGTTGACTGTCCTGTTCTGCATACTATTAGTCCTACAGCTGGTTATATTCACAGGTTCCATGCAACGACCCATTAATTTTCTCTGTCTTGCAGAATTGCTTCAAATTTCTGTTAGTGCTCATGGCTGTCCCGAGTGTTATTACAGGCATGTAACTGTGTTCTCCTAATCTTTCTCTTTTGAATGGCTGAGACAGATAAAGTGCTCTGCAGTAATGTGTAACTATTTGCGTTTGGGAACCACCCGGGACTGGTGCATAAATGTTTGTTAAAGGCAGGATAGCAGCTAGTGAGGCTTGTTGCCCTTTATTGCAGTCACAGCCCCTTCACATTAAACTGGTGAATCATTAGCCCTGGCAGTGCATTTTAGTGTTGCAGAGCAGAACCAATGGATTCATGAACATAATGTATTCTCCCAAGGCAGGCTAAAACCCATTTGCCATTCTCTAATTATAAAAGTAGTGGTGCAGTATAAACATGTCTTAGCAGTAGTTTATCCATCCATCCATCCATCCATCCATCCATCCATCCATCCATCCATCCATCCACCATCCATCCATCCATCCATCCATCCACCATCCATCCATCCATCCATCCATCCTAGTCTGATGGAAGGAGGTTTCTGAGTCCTGTTCTGATGGACAAATAAGAACGAAAGAAAGAAACATGACCTACTGACATTGTATTTACATAGGAATTGACCAATATTCTTTTTGTCTCCTTCTCCTAAATTCTTTGGTGTATTATAGAAGTCTTAGAAGAAAAGACCCAGCAGAACTGTAACATACAAGCTTTTCTTGTATACACGGCTTTTGAAACTGGTGGGATTAAATGTGGAAAACAAGTACAAATTACCAATGTTTTTTGGGGCTTTTTATTATCAGTGTGATAATTCAATAGATCATCACTTGATTTTAGCTGAAATTCAATCATATGATGATCTCAAATTCTACAAGGATCCAACTGGAGAAATATCAGATAAAGTGACAAAAAAATTCCCTAGCGAAAAAGCAGCAGTGGGACATGAAACAGTGACCCCTCCAAAAGCATATCATAATTAATTCTTACTGAAACTTATTGATTACTCTTCTTCAATTTCTATGGCATTGCTGTTAACACTGTGCTTCCAGTGTTACCAAAAATAGGCAAAAATACAAACTCCTTAACACCAATGTAGCATTAAGAAGCAGGCATTATTTATTTGGCTGGATGCACGAGGGGATAGCTTCTGAAATACTGTGCATGCTGAGTACAGAAAAAGATGCTGAGTACAGAAAAAGCTCCTATTTAGCGGTTTTATTTTACACACATATTAATTGATTTTTCTGGAATAAACATATATTTGATAATCATTTCCCCAAAATCATTAACATATTTTCCCTCCTCTCTGCAGATGTGTTTTTCTGTCCTGGGGGTCTCTTTGGTGGTCCCTGGTGGTTGGTGACCCCAAAGTCACCTGACTGCCTGGTGAACTGGTAAAAGTTGGCACAACTGGGCTGGTTGCTCTCCAGTTCTTCTTCCTACAGAATAAGCACTGTGCAGTTCCATGGGCCAGTGGTTTTTCAAGAACGATCGTTGTATTAACCCACCAGGTGCAAACAATTCTTCATCTGGCAACATTCCCCCCTTAAAGGCTTGTGAAGCTTGTCTTTAACTGTTCCAGGAGGTGGCCTTTTCCTGCTTGTGGGATTGTTTTTTAAACAAATTGGACATTTCACTGTTACTGATGTTTCTGTTTCATTCATTCCCACACTAAGTACAGAGTTTTGGAGACCAGATGTCAGGGACTCAATTCCCCGGTGGGTTTTGTTGTGTTACTTTCCTCCTTACGGGAAGTGGAACTATAACCAGTTGGGTGTTTGTTACCCACCATCCCTCTTGATTCTTAGTGGCTTTTAATCTATTTTCTAAACATTGATCCTCACTGTCAGAATTAGCCTTAAATTCAGATATGTCAGGTTTTTTTGGTGGCACTAACTCTGGGATGCCTTTTTCAGCTACTCCTTGAGCTGCTTTGTCTGCCGGTCAGTTTCCCACTCTTAACATTAGTTTGTCCAGATTGATGTGCTTTGCAGTGCATCATTGCCACCTCCTTTGTTTTTTTAACTTCACAAGTTGTAAAATCTCTTCTTTGTGTTCAATAGATGATCCTTGAACTGAGAGCAGTCCTCTTTCCTTCCACATGGCTCCATGGGCATGAATCACAACAAATGCATATCTAGGATCAGTCCAAATACTCACTCTTTTGCCCACATCCAAGTTCAATGCTTGTTTTAGTGCTATAGTCTCAGCTTTTTGGGCTGATGTATTAACTGGTAAAGACTCAGCTTCTAATACCTCAGTGGCAGTCACCAACCACCGCATATCTTGCCATCTATTTCTATCTTTCATGAAACTGCTGCCATCTGTAAATAATTCTAAATCAGGATTCTCTATTGGTTCATCCTGTAAATCAGTTCTGCTGGAATATACCTGTTCCATGGTTTGGAGACAATCTTGTGTCAGGGCTCCCTCATCCATTGCCTTTGGATTGAGGAACATGGCTGCATTCGTGGCCGCTGTCATCTTTATTTCCACATCATCCTGCTCCAAGAGCACAACTTGGTATTTGAGCATCCTGTGGGGGGACAGCCAATGCCCCTGCTTTTGCTCTAACATGGATGTCACCATGTGAGGGACAAAACCAGTGATGCGCTGTCCAGTCCTGAGCTTCCTGGCCTCTTGGATCAGTAGAAGAGCTGCAGCAATTGCTTGCAAGCATCCTGGCCATCCTCTGCTCACGTTGTCCAGCCCTTTGGAGAAACAGCCCACAGGTCTCCTCCAGGTTCCCAGCTTCTGCATCAGGACTCCCAGCTCCCCTTAGTTCTCTGGGCATCTGATTTTCGCAATAAATCTCTCTCCAACAAGGGGATTGAACATTCAGGCATATACAGAAACTGATGAGTAGTGCAGTTCTTTCCTAATTTAAGCTTCATGGGCTGTAAAAAGGACCGAGTTTCACTTTTCCCTGTAGTACCAGTTGCATTTACCACACTGTGTACATTTACCACATGTACCAATTTACATTTAACCATTTACAGTTTAGAATTTACAATTCACCAATTTACACTTACCACATTTACACTAAGCTTTCCTTTAGATGTATTCAATACAGAATAAGTTGCCCCTGTGCTTACCAAAAATTCCACTTCTTCTTTCCCCAGCCTCAGGTGTTCAGCTGGGGTAGAATCGCCCGTTTCCCTTCAGTCTTCATCTTCTCATGTAACAGCCTGTAAGGCAGGGTCCAGCTTCCCAGCCTGCGGGTATTCCCGCTTCCAATGCTCCTTTTCCTTATCAAGTGCGCTCTGGTCTTCCTCTAATCGTTGTCGGGGAAACGACGGGAGCCTCCCGCCTCCCCTTCGCCTTGTTCCGCCTCGCCTTCCTCTTTCCCCTGTTGGACAGTCCTTTAGCACCCTCTAGAGTTGCAAGTAGGTTCTCGAGTCTCTTGTTTTCCCTTCCAGCCTGTCACATTTCCTTTTCCCTATCCCTGTTGTGATAGGTTGATAGCTTTCCAAGCTTCGTCTAACAACTTTCCTGAGTCACACCACTCCAGTCGTTCCATTTTCTGGAGTTTCCTTCTGATATCTGGGGCCGACTGCCCTAGTTAGTTGCTAACTGGCCTCCTGTGGATTCTCAGGATCCAGATTAGTGTATTTGCTGGCAGTCACCTTCAATCATTCGCTGCAAATCGCAGTCCTGTCCTGCTTTACCTCGCACAGTTTTGACCAGTTCATGGCTTTCAGCATAGCCTGCTTTACACCAAATAATACCCATCTCTGGTACCTTGTTAAACCATCTCCAGCCCAGGTAAATTAGGGTCCCTCCTTGGGTCTGTTGAAGCAAAATTCTGTCCTACAGCTCCTTCTAAGTCTCCGTGGGCATGTGCCCCCTCCACCTGCTTTCTGCCCTCAGTCAACACCATCTTTTTTTCTGTACTAACCAGTGATGTTAACTAGTATATCATCACTTGTGTATCATTCCAGTCAGGGTCCTGAGTCCTAATGATGGTTCCTGGTGTAATTCCAGCTGTTTGGGTCAGCCCTGGTTTAGCAGTCACAGAGTCACGGGATACTTTGCATTGGAAAAGGCCTCTGAGATGATCCAGTCCAATTTGTGACTGATCACCACCTTGTCAACCAGACCATGGCAATAAGTGCCATGCCCAGTCTTTCTTTAAACATGTCCTTGGACTGTAACTCCACCATCTCCCTGGACAGTTCATTCACCAAATTATTTTTAGGTTTTTCCACATGTCAGGATAAGGGCAGTCCCTTGCTTTCTGCCTTCTTTCCCTTTCCCCACTGCTTTAGCTTGAATTTTTAATAAAATTGCCCCCCAGCTAACTTTGCAGACAAATGGTGTATGATATTGTCCTGTGGAGTGTGACCAGAAAGGCTTTGGCAAACCCTGTTTTTAAAATGTTTCTTCCACAAGCTGCAGAGGACACAGGCTGTCGAAGAAACTAAGCTTTTTCCTCCAGTGACTGATACTGAAGCAGTGCCACATGTTGTGCTAATTCCTTTGATTCAGCCACACAACACAAAGGAAAGCAAGCACTAGAGTTGCCTGGCATAGTCCCAAAAAAGCAAGACAGCAGCTAGTGCAGAATGATGAAAACAAGTGCAGTTTTATATAGCCAGAGACTAATGATCTGAGCTTTAAGCCCACCAGCCAATTTGAAGTGACTGCATATGCCAGTGTCCAAGAATCCTGAAAAGTCAGAGCGCAGGATCGTACAAATTCATTGCTAGCTCATCTATGAAGGCCATCACAAGGGGAAAAATATACTAAATGAAGTAAATGACAGGCCAGTTCTCCAAGAATAAATTTATCAAGCGGAACAATCCAGGTTTACAGCGGCGGATTTGCCTGCCCATCAGGAGAGGGACCCACGCTGGGTGCCTGACCACGGTCGAGTATGGTCAGAGACCCCACTTCTCAGGGGAGTTAGTTTTTATACCCTCCTCGGGAACACCACCTTCCTCCCTAGAGTCCTCTCCCTTAAGATATTCCGACTGGGTGTGGTTGGCTCGTTGTCCAGGCGGTTGGCTCGTCTCGGTGGGGTGATGGCTGGGCGTTGCGTGGTTGGTCCACTCTCTACCCAATCCTTGTCCCAATTCTATCCCTTTATGGTAATTTCAGATGACACCCTTCTTCTGGAAAATTCCATCGCTGTCAATCAACCCCCACCTTTGCCTAACACTAGAACATGGAACAAACCTATCACTAATAGGCTCATCAACCTAATCAGCCCTAACAGAATTTAACAGCAACTCTCGTATCTTATCAACCACAAACAATTAACAATTAAAGCAGAACCTTTCAACAAACTATTTACAGGGAAAGCCTCCAATCATATGGGACTACAAAAGCCAACCCTTGAGGCTTATTTATGACACTATACATATCCAGGCTGATGTTACAGGCTTCAGCCTGTCACTCCTGTGCTTTCTATTGCAACTCAGGCTTACTTACACTTGAAGGAGGGCCACANCACGCTGGGTGCCTGACCACGGTCGAGTATGGTCAGAGACCCCACTTCTCAGGGGAGTTAGTTTTTATACCCTCCTCGGGAACACCACCTTCCTCCCTAGAGTCCTCTCCCTTAAGATATTCCGACTGGGTGTGGTTGGCTCGTTGTCCAGGCGGTTGGCTCGTCTCGGTGGGGTGATGGCTGGGCGTTGCGTGGTTGGTCCACTCTCTACCCAATCCTTGTCCCAATTCTATCCCTTTATGGTAATTTCAGATGACACCCTTCTTCTGGAAGATTCCATCGCTGTCAATCAACCCCCACCTTTGCCTAACACTAGAACATGGAACAAACCTATCACTAATAGGCTCATCAACCTAATCAGCCCTAACAGAATTTAACAGCAACTCTCGTATCTTATCAACCACAAACAATTAACAATTAAAGCAGAACCTTTCAACAAACTATTTACAGGGAAAGCCTCCAATCATATGGGACTACAAAAGCCAACCCTTGAGGCTTATTTATGACACTATACATATCCAGGCTGATGTTACAGGCTTCAGCCTGTCACTCCTGTGCTTTCTATTGCAACTCAGGCTTACTTACACTTGAAGGAGGGCCACACGCCTAGTGAAATGAAGAAATAACAATACAGGGAAACAGCTACGGGACACAGTCGATTAACTTTGTCCATGAGTCTGGGAAAGGATGCTGATGTTGCTTTTCCTGGGAGCATGGAAAGAAACTCCGACCTGAAAGCAGCAGTTCAGTGGGTGCATCAGCTAGTTATTTATGATTGAACTATTTGTGTCAGATGGCAACAGGTAAAAAGCACATATTTCTCTGTTGATGCAAGGACAATGCTTTCGTAACTACAGAGCACCCACAGGTCAGCATGGCCCCCTTGACTGGTGATCCCTTGTTCTGTCTCTCAATAAACTTGATGCCTCTGCAGTCCACCCTTATGTAGGACAGAGGGTTTTACTTCATTCTGTTTGCACAAGGTGTACAACACAAAAAGTAAAGGGCCGCCTGAAGGAAAGGAATTGACTGAAAATGCGCTATCTTTCCTATCTGGGTTGTGATGTGGTTGTTTCATGCAGAGTGGTCAAGGTCCCCTCTGCTGATAGCAGGAAGCTGACCTCGCTTCTTCAGGGAAGCTGCTCCCAGAGATTGCTCAGCACAGAGGAAAATGAGCAACTTTCTAGTCTGAGGTGACTACCCTGTCTGGAACTTTTGTAACATCTAAAACCAGACTCCAGAGTTTCCCATGATTTCATATGGATGCAGATTTGAATTTACCCCTGCCACCTCTGCAGGAGAAGAGCAGGAGGTAGAGAGCTGGCATCCTATGTTACCTCACAGGGGGAGGGCTTGGAGATTTTAGGCAAATAATAGCTGAGACTCTTGGACAGCACAAACTGCAGACTTTCCCTCCATATTTACACCTATAGATTAAAATAATCTGTCTCCTAGGCTACACAGGTAGTCCCATCCTTTCTGGGAACAAGGATGTGCAACAAGTCTGATGTCCCGAAAATCTGTGTATACAAATATGTTGTCAGGTGTGGAATCAAAGACTATGGAGTACAGGACTTGCCTGTCTTTAGGATGAGAGATATGCCCTGTTTTACTAAAAATGTGGAGTAGATGGAATGGGGAATGCTTAGAGCCCCATCCAGCCTGGCCTTGGACACTTCCAGAGATGGGGCAGCCGCAGCTTCTTTGGGCAACCTGTGCCAGGGCCTCACCACTCTTTAAACGGAATAATTTCTTCCCAGTATCTAATCTAAACCTAGTCCTTATCTGAACTGTTCCCCAAGTTTCCATTCTGGTCAGCAAAGAGAAATTAGCATATCTAGGGCCCAATATACCTCAGTCTGTTGTCGATTTCTAAATTAAGTGAGCTGAGTCCTTAAATGCCTTTGTCTTTCCTGGGCAAAGTCAGCTGAGAGTGACCACGCTGGATCTCCTCTGTACACACCTTGTAGGCTGCTCCCATTTATCTCAGAGGGAGCTTTAGTGTCCCCTTGGCGAGATGAACCTCAGTGTGTCTGGCTGCTTGTTCCTGTTTTCAGAAGTGTTTGCAAACTGCCTTGCTTGCTTTTCCTAAATGCTTTGGCTTCTTCTCACCTTGGCCTGGCTTTAGCTAAAAATGATACTTAGGTAACTGATTTATGTCAAATATATGCATCCTTTCCTGCACATTGAAAAAAAATGCAAGAGAACAAAGGACAAAATTGTCCTTTGGGTTGCTGAAGGCTGATGTCTGTAAAGCACTAGAAATACGACAAGCACTTATAAGCAGTTTCAGGCCTCTTCTTTTTTCCTTTTTCTTTTCCTCACTTGATTATTTTGTTAGGGTTTTATTCTGTGTCTTACCAGATCAATGCTACATCTAGTTAAAATACACACAGCCTTCTAAAAGTAGGAGTAGGGAAAAGGGAAGAGAGCTAGGACTGCAGAGCTCTCACCTTGGTGTTACGGAAGTAAACATCCACCTCCCAAATTAACTCCCCAAATTCAACTTTGTCTGTGAAAAGACATAACAAGGTGCCACGAACCACTGCTTTGAAGTGAATAACACCTGATCCTTCTGACTTTAGATCTTTTGACAGGGAAGTTCTGTGCCGATCTCCCCACGTCACCTCTGCTGTGCGAACAGGGGAAAGGCCACAGGCACCCAGCTTCTGCTGAGCCAAGGACTGAACCTGAGAGCCCTGAACATGAGTCCAGTGTGAAATCCACAGCCTGCAAAATGCTTCGGGCTCATACAGGAGAGAATCTGAACTGATTCTTTAAAAGCTGAGTGGTTTTCCTGCTGATACCTTTGTCTCTGCAGGAGAAGGATAAATGTGGAACAGAAGTTTCCACAGCTGCTCTGACACTTGCTGGATGCCTCAAAGCACAAACAATCTGCTGTGTGGGCAGCCAGAATATTTCTAAGGGGTAAAGCAGGTATCTCAGAGAATCAATAAGCTTTAGTGTAGGGAGTAACCATGGCAAACAAAGTGTTTGCAAAGGCTCAGCCTTCAGGATTTCTCCGGATAGGCTCAAGTGGGGGAAAACTGATTGTCATTCACACCTAATCCGCTTAGCTGAGCTCCTGTGTTGTCAGAAGCACTTCTCAGAGACAGGTACCTCGGGAAACTGCGATGCCATGCAGGGTGTTGGGCAGTCAGCAGCCTGTTTTATGCATGTTTATGCCTTTGGATGCCAGACTGAATAATTCAGCTGGCCTGGTGTTCATTTGGCTCATTTGCTAATGGCATCAATCAATGCCATCAGTCCAATGCAAATTAGTTCAGAAGGAAGCTTTGCACAAGACAGGGCTGAAATGAGACGTTCAGGTAGAAATAATTCAAGGTAACTGATGACTAAAATACATGTTTTGTTGTGGATACTGAAATGCTGCTAAGCAGAGAGATTTTCCATCTCCTTGCACTAATTCTGTGGGAATTTTCCTTTGCTACGCAAGCTATGTAAACAGTAAGATAGGGTTTTGTAAATAACTTTCACATCTAGTGTTTTTTAAGCTCTGTTTTTTAGTACGTGAGACAAATAGTCTGAATTGGGTGTCTGGTGCTTCAGCCAATCACCCCAGGACAGGTATGGACACTGTCCCATGGTTTTTTGGAACTAGGATATATAAATGATATTGTAAAATTAAGAAATAATTCACTCTCTCACAGGACTTGCGTGCTGCTGCATCTCTGAATTCCTGCTAAGACTGCCACTTTTTGTCACTAATCTGTCAGACAGCTGTCACAGTTACTCTGGTGCCTAGCTGGTCATCTCTTGGTGCCTGAGCTAATGTCAATGAAAAGGAGATTTATCCTCTTTCTGGAGGCAGAAATAGATGGATCAAGGGAGACCACTATTCAGATTATGTGGGAAGAGAGTTAAGCTCATTTGGACTGAGCACTTAAAGGACCGGTCAGCCTGAGTCAGTGAATTATAGGGGATGGTCTCCAAATAAAGGAGCAACAGGTCTGTATTTTCGCTGGACCAAATGAACACATGAGGGCCTTTTTTTTCATTTCAGTAGGCTTTGGAAGATGCCTCTGCTTTGGAAATCTGCCTACTACAGTTCATCAGTCAGCTTTTTAAGTAGCTTTTATTGCATTTCAGAAAAGCAAGAAAACAATTGGACCCCCCTGAAAACCAACCAACCAACCAACCAAAAATTAATAGCAAAATAGCCCTCCAGAGCAAGGAATCTGGATTGCTGAGTCTGATCTCACTGTGGTGCCTTTTGCTCTACTATGGGAGAAGTATTAAGTCAGGTATTTGTATTTTTGCTTTTCAATATTTAACTTTGTTTTTTTTCTTCTTTTTCAAATAAACCCACTTACCCAATTTGAGACATTTTTCTCTTAGTCTCTCATAAATTCCAGCTCGGGCAATTATCCAAAGCTTACACTGATGTGTGATGTTTCGCTTTTAAGGATACCAAGCTAAGCCCACCAGACTCTGCTTCTAAAAGCACTCATAGCTGTCAAATCTAGTGCAAGTCAAGTGATTGATCTTCTAGCTAGCAGCTGCAGCATCCTCCAGAAGATAATACAGGACTTAGGTTCTGTATGAGACACAAGTCCTAAAGGCATCTCGTTCTTTTCAAGCACGACATCATCCTGCCTATGGCCCTGTATTACAGGGCACCATTATTTATGTTATCAGCGTATCATAAAGAGACAATTTAAAGATCAATTCTAAGTGTTCGAAATCCTTCATTCTCTTGAAGTTTGCTTGCATATTAATAATGGCTTCTAGAGTAAAGCCTAAAAATGGGGTCATTTGAATTAGGGTTTTTTCTGGGTTGAAAAATGAAACAAAGCACTTGTCAATGTTTCTCATTCTCCAGAGTTTTAATAATGATCCCCAAATGTAAGACATTCACAATTTTCTCATTTGCTGCATAGTTAACCCTACGCATTCGGGGCAGTACCAACACCATGACACCCAAAAGGACTGAAGCTGTCTGGATACATCTGTGCAAAATGCCCCCAGTGCATATGTGCAGGAAGACTTCTTAAGGTGGTTTCGGTAAGGCTGGTTTTCATATGATTTGAATAGTCCAAAGGGCTACGTTGTGTTATCAAATCTAAATGGCACTTGGGTAACCCTGAAGTGATAGGTAGAAACCAGATAAAGGAAGCCACGAGCTGCTTCTGTCAGTATTGTTTGAGAGGGTCATTGTCGGGTTCAGACGCCTTCAATTATGCGAATCTTGGAGTATGTTTTAAATAATAAAATTGGTACTGGTGTACTTTTATTGGCAAAGGATTCAGGAAGAGAAGAGCTGGGGATTATGAGGACTGCAACTAAACAGAAATTGAGGGGAGAAGAGCAGAGGTGTGGCTGAGGTTGGTGTGGACAGGAGAGTAACAGGGGAAGGCTACTGATGGATCTGAAAGGGAGATCCTGCATGTGCTGGTGGGGAGGGTGTCAGGTGTAAAAAAGGTAGTGGAAGCATCTCTCCAAGGTAGGGGCATGGCTTAACCATCCTTCTCCCCTTCTGTGCTGAGAAGAAGTCTGGAGGTCTCATGGCTAGAAAGAGGATGGGCTGATCCACTTTCACTGCCCCCACACACGAGCTGCTCTCTGGAGAAACCCACAGCCTGTCTGTGCTGTGGATGTCTGGGGAGATCTCACTGACTCTGGACCTCCTCATGCATAAATAGACAAAGGGACCTAGCCTTGGGGTCTTGGACACCTCTCCAAGACCTCCAGACAAGTTATAGTTGTCTTGTACATCTCTGAGTCTTGCACCTCTCGTTCCCTGCCTCACATGAGAAGGAGCACAAGGACTTTCAGAGGTGTTGAGTGAAGGCGCACAGCAGGAGAGATGTAGCAGCTATAAAGTGCCTGATTTTACATCCTCTAACAACTCTCTGGCTCTGGTCTGCCTCTACAGCAGCAAGAAGTGTCAGTCAGAGGGAGAACATCACTTCCTCAGCTTCAGAAGACAAACACATGTTTATGAATTTTAAATTGACTTTTTAATTCATGTTATTTGGTATTTCTGTTGTTATCTAAAACCAGGATCATCACATTCCAGAGCTTGAAACGGAGAGATTAGGAACTGCATTCAAGCCCTAATGTTTGCCAGAGCTTATTTTATACATTTATTAAAGAAGGAATGCCTATTTTACTATTTGTTGCTGCTCAGCAGAAATATGCCTTTATGATAGAGCTGGCCTCTGTTCACTAAACACATAAATACCATAAATATCATTTAGGGGCTATTTAGAAATTAATTCAAATCAATCAAAGTGTTACCTACTCACCTAAAGCCAAACGGTGGCAAAATGCCCAGCACAAAAAGAACACCTCCAGATTTATGTCTCAAAAATTAATAAGCATTAATTTTGCATTAAGGTGCATGATGCTGGTTGGCTGCACCATTTTTCTGCTGCACTTCTCTTTCACGTTCCATCAAAAAAGCAACCAAAGAAATTGAAAAATAGCTTGGAGATTTGAATCCATCTTCATCAGATGACAGTGAAGTAGCCACTGCTTGTTGTGCTGCCAGCTAATGAAGGCAGACCTCCAGAGCCAAATCTTTCACTGTCATCAGGATAAATCACTTTACAAGCCTAAATAAAAGAAATAGACCTAATAACTCAGTGAGATGTTTGCACAAATCATAAATATTTATTTGACCATCTCTCTGATTTTAAGAATAAAAAGAAATCCAGATTATATTTACATATATACATTTAATATGTTCATATATTCATTTCCACATTCTAAAGTCATGTCTTTCATATATGTGTGTGAATTCTTCATACACATTTAAAGAAATCTTGCACATAATTATTTCATTTTTTATTCAGCCATCAACAGTTGTTGCAAAGTGACATTATTGCAGCTGGTAACATTTAATATCTTTATTTCTAGCCTAAAACCCACCTATTTTGCCATCAGTCAGACCTAGTAATGAAAAATCCTGCCATCCATGCATAAACATGCTGCTCCCAATAAAGCTGATATTATTTCCTATTTTTTAAGGACATAGGCCTGAGCCTAGAGTTACATTCATGCAAGAAAGGAAGAAATATTTTTTAATGAGGTATAAGGATTTGAGGGGAAAATGGTGGATACATTTGAAACCAGGAAGATATATGGGACTGTATTTTGATATTTATACTTGGTGTCTGTATTTTTATTTTATTTTATTTTATTTTATTTTATTTTATTTTATTTTATTTTATTTTATTTTATTTTATGGATAATTTTAGGAATTTGACTGCAATCCAATATGCAGAAATAAACTCCATATCCTTTCTCTTACATTAACTTTTCTTTTTGTTCCTCAGCCAGCTCGATTTTCTTCTCTGTGTATAATAATGATAACAGAATGGTACAAGTATAAGAAATAATGATCTGAAAATGCAGGAAACTGAGGGCAACTTTGTGAAAAGCAGCTTGAATTCCAGATCTGTAATGCTGGCATTAATTTGCTCAATTTTGCATTTAACCCGTTGGTCTTCAAAGTATTTTCTCTTCTTCAGAGAAATATAAAACAATTCATGAAGTTGTTGCTAAGCTGACAGCAGGAGAGAATTTTGAAGAAGTTTGCTGGTTGAAGTGCATCTGAAGAACTTACGCACTCAGGCAGGTAATTAAAGTGTTTCTGTTGTGAATGGAAATTTCTGGAGCTGGCTGGCTGTGTGGAAGCCAGTGAGTCAACAAGTAGAATAATAACTCACAGATAACCCCATATTACACCTTAATCACACAATTTATTATGGCAAGATAACTCTGGAAAAAGAGAGACAAACAATGTGAAATATTAATCCTGGGGACCTGGATGACATCTAGGAGGCCTTAATGTGGATCCATTGATTTAAAGATTGATGTAGCTGTTGGTGCAGCAGTCTTTAAAGATTTTTAGCCTTGTTAATCTGGATTGGATCCTGATTTCTCGATCATGTAAAATAACGATCAGCTAAGTTACATTGTGGTTTTTGTGATGTGGTTGCATATAATACATTACTCCTTAATTATATTCTAAAAGTTGCAAAGGTCTTGGAGGCCTTACCCAAGACTTTCAGGGCTGAAAGTGATCATTCATTAGTGGTGACGGGGAAGACACCTCCACTCTGCATCAGTGAACTTTGGGGATTTGCCGCTGTACTCTGCAGAAAAAAAAGTATTTGCTAATGAAAACAAAAACTGGCCTGGGTAGAACAGTGGTTGGATTGGGGGTGACTGTCCTCTTCTTGCTTATTTAGGTGGAAATTTTGTACTTAACACCCTCTCAGAAAGATCTTGCAGTGGCGGTTACCCCACTAATATTTTAACTCCATTTATTTTACCAAAGTTGCCACTGATCTCTGCTCTGGATGACCAGGGACAGGACCCAGGGAACGGCTGGAGCTGTGTCAGGGGAGGGTTAGGGTGGATATCAGGAAAAGGTCCTTCCCCCAGAGGGTAGAGGGGCACTGACCAGGCTCCCCAGGGAATGGGCACAGCCCCAAGGCTGCCAGAGCTCCAGGAGTGCTTGGACAACACTCTCAGATGCACAGGGTGGGATTGTTGGGGTGTGTCTTTTGAGGGAAAAAGTTGCAGTAACTTGAATGCACAGAGTAGCTACGGAATTGGTGTTTACATGAATGTAAATATTATATAAATATAGATTAATAAATGGAAGTAGTATCTAATAGCCAGACAGAAAGAGTTAATTGGTTTGATTCAGCTTAATGTTCCTTCCCAGTTTCAGACATCTGATAGAGACAAAGGGCTGTTAAACCTGCAGATTACAACCATGATCGTGTCAACTCAGAGAGGAGCTGAGCTGGTCTAAAATCGGCCCGGTTTCTAGATTCATGGAAAGGACCATTCATCATCAAGTCCAGCCTTCAACCCAGCACCACCACCATGTTTGTCACTAAACCACGTCCTCAAGTGCCACATCCATGTGTTTTTAGAGCATTCCAGAGAGGCTGACTTCACCACCTCCTTGGGCAGCCTGTTCTTGACAAGCTGTTCCATGAAAAAAATTTTCCTATTATCTAGTCTAAATCACCCCTGCTGCAACTTGAGGCCGCTTCCTTTTGTCCTGCCACTTCTTACCTGGGAGGAGAGACTGTCCCTCACCTTGCTGTGACCTCCTTTCAGAGGGGTTTAGAGAGCACCAAGGCCCCCCCTGAGCCTCCTTTTATCCAGGCTAAAAGAGAAAAGGCTACTCCCTGCTCCTCGTGGGGCTTGTGGTCTTCACCAGCTTCATGGTCCTTCTCTGGACATGTTCCAGCCTCTTTGGACACACTCCAGGCAGCAGTTCCCAGGGTAATTCTGTCACAGACAGTGCACAGGCAGATCGTGCCAGTCCTGGTTTGTGTGCTGTGTTAGCCCAGCAGGATCCTGATCACACCTGGCCTCTCTGAGTGCAGCAGGTATTTAGCTCCTGGAGCTGGGCAGCCAGGGGCCCACTCCTCATGGCATTCTGCTGCCCAAACCCACAGACATCCTCCCCCTTTTGTCCCTGCTTGGTGCAAGAGTTATGGTGGAAATAAATCCCAGAGAGACTGGGACCCACTGAGTCTCCTGCACCATATGTTGCAAATCTTGGTTGTAATACTTTCTCTGAAGATCATGGTGTGCATGGAAAATCCAGGTAAGATGAATGATGGATTTCAAGCCATTTCTATTTCAGCACCTCCCAGAAAGGCGTAGAAAAAACAAGGTAGACTGATTCCTGATTGTTCCCATTTGGAAAAATCCCTTTTCTAAGTTAGCAGTGAGACACAGGGTATAACTGACAGTAATTATCTCCCAGGAAAGGCGTGGCTGAAGTGACTTCTCTGTCCTTCTGAAGACTTCAAACATAGCTAGATGGAAAATACAGCTGTGTGCAACAGGCTGTTGACATCTGATCAGGTGCAACTGGATGAGATTACACATTGTGTTAGACTTGTGGTTAGACTTACCGGGGCTATTGGAGCCATTTTGTACCTTTTAGTCTAAACCAAAATGGTATCTCCAAGGATGGGAAAAGTTCTGAGCTGTGCTCCATCCCAGGAAAAGGTCTGGGCAGCTGTAAAACATCTGTTTTAAAAGCTTCCTTTAGAACCTCAAAAAGCTGTGGGGTTTTTTTAAACTCTGTCCAATATTAAGACCAAAATGCTGTGTGGCAGAGAATTCTGATTTGTTCTTCCCTTGTTCTGAGCTACATCCCGACTCTGCCAGAGAGGACAAGTGTGCAGTAGGAATTCTCTTTCCTGTATAAGACATCTATGCTTAAAGGGCTCATGTAACACAGGAACATATTAAAAAAAACAACTCGTAAGAACAGAGAAGAAATAGAAACTTTGCAGAATATTACCCAGCACTGAATGACACAAAGGCAGAGAATTGGTGTGAAACTTGCATTTCACTTATCCAGTCTGGATCTGGCCTGTGTTTTGATTGCTGTTCCCATCACAAATCACAGAAAGCTGTTACAAATACCAGCCCAATAACTACCTTTTGGACTCTGGAATTAATTTGCCTGTCCAGGAGTGACTAACAGTTTTGGGCAAGAACGAGCTATCCTGGTGCTGGCTGGGAAGGAGTCAGCTTTCCTCCCGGTGCTTCCCAGCTCCTCTCCATTATCTCCTGAGTTTCCTGTAGCATTTTACAGCTCATGTCTAATAACTTGGGACTGAGAGACCTTAAAGAAACTTGAAATCAGGGATTATCTTAAGATACAGCTGTGTCCAGCTGGATGCTGGATTTAAAGGTGATGTGTGGACCAACAGGACAGCATTTGCTATCAGACCATTTTGCTGTGTGCAGTGATGCTCCACATGGTGTAGGTCTCTGAAAAACACACACATCAAAAGGCTTCTTCTTTCTGGAATTCTTCTGGCTCCCTATAGAATACTTTGGCCTATTATTGCACATGTGCTTCAAAATATTTCTGCTCAGTTATGCTGACAAATCAAAACAAGTTGAAACCATTTCAAGCCACCAATGAAGTTCCTAGAGCACTTGAAGTGCTTGTACACCAGCAATAACAGGGTGACTCATTAGTTTTTGTAATTAATTCCTGCACCAATAAGCCAGTAAAGATAAGCAGAAAATAAATCAGGCCTCCATGGCCTGTCCTCTTGCCCTGGATCCCCAGGAATGCCTCTAGGCCACCCCACCCTGACAGACAAGGGAGAGGGCTTACCTGGCTGAGCCCACCTGCATGCATACTGCATCATCTTTTTTTGGACCAGTGTAGGTTAAAATCCTCACTTGATTTTCTTTTCTGCCCACTTGTCCCGCTGCCATCCCTTCATATCCTCATTCCGTGTGTGTTCATGCCCCTGAGGTGTCGTCATGTGCAGCTGCAGGGCAGGAGAGATAGTGTGACCTGAGCCGTGGCGCTGGCCTGCCAGGGCAGTGCTCTGCTGGTGGCAGTGGCACTGTTCTGATTAGCTGTATCAGCTGTGGATGTGGCACAAAACATCCTCGGGCGATAACTTGCGCTAAGAGGGATGGAGGAAGATCAGGGAACTTCACAATCTGCCGTGCCATAAACGCAGCCTGACTCTGCACATAGGGCTGGCTTCCTTTAGAGCATTGCCTGAACACAGGCGTAGCTGCATCAGATAGCAGCGCCTGTGAAGTCAGAGGCTTTTGAAATCAGAGTTGTTAACTCACAGCTCTTGATTAGTGCTGAACTACAGGTTAATGAAGGGAGGCTTCTCTGGAAGCACTTGGGCGCTGCAGGGAAGCCCTGCCAGGAAGAGAACTGCTGTTGGAAGTGTGCAGGGATTCCAGTAAAGCAGCCTTGGCTCAGTCACACTCCCTGACAGCTGGGACCAGCTCAGAGTGCACTGAGGGAGAGTTACAGGAGTCTTGATGTGTTGTGGGCAGCCCTACACCCATCCTGCAACTGACTTTCTTTAGAACAACACAGAAGCCCAGGGTTAGCTTCCTAAATTCTCAGCATCCAGACACTGAGTTGCCCTAACTTTCCAAACAGTCCGAGCACTTGTGCTGCATCCAGTGTTTTGCAGGCTGTCTCTGTTAAATAGCCACTGGCCATAAACTTAGACAGGACACTTCATTTGTAACATTAAAATAAACAGGGATTTCACTGAAGCCCTGCAAGTGAAATTCTTCTCCCAGGTGCATCAGGTGAAGCTAAATCCTTTGTCGTTTAGGGACATATGAATTGATCAGACCTGGAAAAATGATGAACTGGAGGCATTTCAGTTCTTGATCACGTTAGTTTTACCACTCCATTCATTAAGACAACACTGAAATATTTCACAGCTTTAGGACATTTCAAAAAATGAGGAACCTGATGCTTGAGAGTGCTATAGCTAAAACCACTCAGAACCCTGTGGATGTACACCCAAATTTTCACTCGTGCAACCAACACATGTGGCTTTGCATGCATATTTCCACAATACCACAATATCTTTTTAGTACGTGCTGCCTGAGAGGGGTTTGGAGTGGAACAGACTGGCCTCAGCAGAGAAACTTCAGATGAAGGAGATGTACATGGTCCTGCCTTTTATCAAGCAGAGAAGAGGATGGTGAGTCTGAATTGGAGCTTGCAGAGCAGAGGCAGAAACAGAACAGTTGAAATTTTAAAGTCATTAAAAAAGAAAGAAATTGCTCACCCAACAAGCATATGGATGGGAGAAGGCAAGTCAGACATGGAGACAGGAGGAGCTGGCCTGAAGCAGTGTCCAACTGCCCATCTGTATTTGGCTCAAATCATGAAGAGCTCCCAAAATCCAAGTTTGGCACTGCTCCCTGGCAAGCAAATACCTGTGAAACCTGCTGGTAACCTGTGCACTCCATCGGTATGGATGGCACAGACCAGGACAAGGAGAACTTGGCACTGGGAAAAGCTCATCAGAGCCTGGTGCAGAGATCAGGCAATAGGTACTGCAGTCCTGATGTGTCTATATGTACATGTTTATATATATATAGACATATATACATTGATAAAGAAGAAAATCAAAGTTGGATGGAGGGTTTGGCGCAGTCTTCTTTAAATCTGTGCCCCCTTTGTATAATGTAGCTATAATAATGTGCTTTTTTATGGCAATGCAGTTAGCACAGTTTTAATAACAGCTTTTTCCTCCAAGCTGCTGAATATTCTCTTGTTCCTGAAGTTATTGCAATGTAGGATACTGTTCCCTGGCAGGGATAGGCCTTATTTTCCAAGTATAGGCAGCATTTGGGGAGGATAAATTTCTGTTTCATCTCCTCTGGATTGCCATTACACATGCTGAAAAGATAAGCTAGTACAGAATGCAATTGAAATGGGCTCAAAGAACTGGGATTTTTCTGGCTACTGTATTGCTTCTGTTTTACACCTCAGCAATTTCTGTTGTGAATGATTAATTCAGGTCCAACTCGTTAGATGAGGCAAATGTGCTGATTCAAAACATACAGGAATGCAGGAGGAAGTGAAAGAGAATAAGCATGGTAAATATGCAAAACATTTTACAATGAGATTACTTCTGCCAGGCCAAGGAAATAAAGTTTTACTAGCTTGTGCTACATGCACATAACTGGAATTATGACCTGCAAAATAAACCTTGGAAATCTCTGTATTCGGATTAATACAGACATTCAGAATAATGCGGGAACAGGGTTTTTTAATGCCTTTGGACATACTTTGTGTACTTGAAGTAACCACGGTGAAATCTGCTGACAGAGGATAGAGTTTTGAGTATTTGCACCTTAAGGTATGAAGCAGTGGCTTAGGTGTTCAGCCTGGGAGCCAGAGGAAAATGTTGAGCTCCTCTGAGAGATTCCCTAATTCCTACCTGAGCGCCAGTATCCAAGTGTTTCTTGTACCCCCACTGGAAATATTCCCCATCACCTCTCATCCTTAGTGACAGGGAACATCTTTCCAGAGCATATTTTCCATGATTTTCAACCCCACCTGGCCCTGCATGAGTGGAATCCAGAGTTTGCTGATGGCACAGGGCACATTCTGCAGGCAATAATTCTTTAGGGGCAAATTTATCAGTGAGAAGATCACTTCTCTTTGAGGCTGAGAAAGGAAAAGGGGGAAAAGAATCGATTTTACATTGCTGGCTTTTCTGGAGATTGGATCAGAAATAAGCAAGCACAGAAGCTGGTAAGTGTCCTTACTCCTTGTGAGCAATCCTGGCTGCTCAGGTGTTTCTTGGAAGGATATGTCTATTTATTAACTTCTCACCAGGGCATGTGGGAGTACATCTGGGAATTGGCTCCTCTGACCAAACCCAAGCTGTTATTTGTGATAAAAAAAGAACACTGGTAAAGCTGGAAAATTGCCAAAGCACTGCTTCATTTTAAAGCAAGATTTGCATGGCGGTTCTCAAGTTGAAGGTATTGAAGGGCCTCGGCTGAATAAATGGAAGGAGTCTTTCAATAGGAATAGTGAAGCCACTGGATTTTTGAAGAAAAGAATGTAAAAAAAGAGTAAATTACTTTGTGGCCATTGGAAGGGAAATACTAAACGTTCTAAAATGTTTTCATTCATAACTGAGCTATTTATTTTACTGTGATACATGCATATTGCTTGAGGTCACGTTAAACAAAAGTGGAGCTTTTCTGAAAAATATTAATGATAATTTCCACAGATTCAAATTTTTTTTCATAAAAATACATTTGAAACCACCTTATGAATGGAGAACTGCCTCTTTCCTGCAAGTGACTTTTAGTTTGATAAATCTGCATATTCTGTAGAAAGATTCAAAAGTCTTCAACCACTTCTGGTCATGAAACATGCAGGATTAAAGCCAGTGTTAAATACCTATATAATACATCAATTTAAATACCTGGTTTTAGTTTGCAACTTTTTTTTTTTTTTTGCCTATACTCTTCTTATAGACACATATAACATCATAAAAAATGATTGTGCCTCCAAGTGCCTCTGTTTTCAAGATTCCTCAGGCTGAAATCAGAAAATCTTCAAAACACTGGTTCCTTAACATCACAAGATTCAAGCACTTGGAATCAATTTGCACTTTTGAAATGTCAAGCTATTGTATATTTGATAAAATGAAACAAACAAAAAATTAATTCACTTAAAATAAGACACTGTTTTTCTAGTAATCAAAATTATTTTAAGATGCAGCTTTTTCCTTAGAAGGTAAGAGTAATATCCAACAAAGTATAACTGAAAGAATAATTATATTAAGGCACCATGTAATGTTCATTCTTGCCATTTTTCACAACTACATTTTGACCATTACCTCATTTCTTTATCTGGAGAGCCAATAAATGACAAATGGGATGCATTTCTCATGACTCAGCACTTCAGTTATTTATTAATTTAGCTCTAATATTTCAGTTTCCTTTATCAACTACCTGGAAAAAAAAAAATCAATATCTGATAGGGCATCGTGGTGTGTAGCAAAGTATATAAGCATGGGGTTTGTGCTGCTCAGTCTCCGTTTGTCACTTCCAACCATCTGACTGAGAAGTGACTCTTAAATCCTCCTCATATCCCTGTTATCTGATTTGCAGGAACCCAAGACTTAAGCAACCATGTCCAACTCTGGCGAGGCAGAGCTCCTACACACATTTAAGGGGATTCCCTTTACCACCAGGTCTTCTCCAGAACTTTTGAAATCCTTGGATACTTTTGATGCTAGAGAAGATGATGTCCTTTTGGTTTCCTATCCCAAATCTGGTAAGTTCTAGTTTTAAATGTTAATTGCACGAAGTCTCATTTGTGTATTTCATGCTCTCTGCTTAAACTATTTGGGAAATGTCTGTGTAAAAGAAACAGGAAAGGATGTTTGAGTATGTGAATATATTGTTCTGTCAGTAAGTGTTCATATTACAAGAGAGATGGGTCATTTACCTACATTTTGATTCTGTAATTGAAAATAATCTCAGGTGTTTTCATGTTGGAAAGCAAATAAATATTCCTTACCTGTAAGCAAAATCTGCACTTGTAAGATTTTCGTGAGGACTTTCTACATTCAATTAGTCAAGAATTGTAGGAAGGTATTTGTGTGGCTCTTGGCTGTAGATTTATTAGTTTCTTATCCTCTCTCCACCCACCTCTCTTGCACACAGCACACAGCAAGGGGGAGCTCAATCAGTACTTTCCAAATATACAGACTCAAGTTATTGTAAGAAAAAAAACCCCTAAACAAACAGGTTATTCTAAAATAAATTTTAAAAACAATATATAGCCACCTCTCAGCTGACAGAAGTTTGTCTAATGAGATGGTTTTGGTACCAATATTAACACTTCTCTCAGAGTTACACTGTTATTCAGATACAGCCCTAATTTTTTAAAGTGTTTATATATTTGGAGCCAATGGGATTATTTAGTCACGTAAAGGTTCTTGAACCTGGAGGATTAGAAATATAACTTGTTCACTACCAAGCTGTTTCCATATGAAAAACGCATGTTTCGCAATAATAAATATTCATCCATTTTTGTTTGTTTGTTTGTTTGTTTGTTTGTTTTGTTTTCTTAAAATTACTCTTCTGTAGGCACCCACTGGCTTGCAGGAGTTATAACAAAGCTTTACGATACTCAAGTTACAATAACATCTCCCATTGAATTTGGAGACATTTCCCAGCTGGAGGAGCTGAATAAACTCTCATCAAAGAGGATCATCCCGACACACTTAGACTACAACATGTTGCCTCCAAATTTTAAGAAGAAGAAATGCAAGGTAAGGCAAAAATGATATCAAAGCAGTAAAATATGTAGAAAGTCTGCTAGGAATCTGTTTTGCCCTGATGATCCTTAACACTTTTTGAATGATTTGCAGCTTTTAGAGGTGTTTTGCTGTGAGTTTTGGAGACACGGCTGACCAGCAGTTGAGGGCAGCAGGAACAGAGACTTGGACTAGGGACTGGGTTCTGCTCCTGCCCCACTGCTCCCCACTGGGTGATTTCTACACCAGGCACCACACAAAACAGAGCATCAACATCTTTCAACCAGATATCTCTCATTAGGAAAGGGGGTGTTCTCATGACCCCATTTCCTACTGTCTTAGAAAATCTTGGGTACTTGCAGGCTGTTCTGGGATTAAAGGTACTCTGCCCCTCCTGCTGGAGCTTTGGGGAGAGCCCATAAAAATATTGGGCAAACAGAGAAGAAATGAAACGTGGGAGGCAGATTCAGATCACAGTTTTGAGTTCATAGAATCACAGAATCACCTGGATTGGAAGAGACCTTGAAGAACATCTTGTTCCAACCCCCATGCCGTGGGCAGGGATGCTTGCTAGACCAGTTCCTCCCATGCTGATGTGGGAGATCTTCAGAAACATAATCTCTGGGTCTCAGATTTTATATTAAAAGTCAAAAATTTCAGGGTCACTCAGATCCAGACTTTTGGGACAAAGCTAATTGGAATGAAAGGCCAGGATTTATGTTTTGCAGCTGTCCTTTGAATGTTAATTAGAAAATGCTTTCATATGTGAGATATATGAGATAATATATTGACTCAGGGTTACAGTTAAAACAGACTCTTTCATAAGACTTAAACATTACCCAGCTGGGGCAAACACACCTCTGTCCACGTGGAATTGTTTACTAATCACTATGGACTCCTTACTAGGTAGAGATAAATACATTCCTAATTTAATGGCATGCTCACCGAAGGAGGAATCCTAAAGGAAAGGGTTTTGACACAGCAAACTGCCTCTGACAATGCTGTATTTACACACAGAGCTCCTGTAAAATAAAGGGAGGATATTATCATTAATAACTACATTTTCTTCGTTTACAGATGCTCTACATCAGCAGAAATCCAAAAGACACTGCAGTTTCCATGTTTCATTACTACAGAGATAACCCAAACCTTCCCACTGTAGACACCTGGACTGCTTTCTTTGACTTGTTCTTAAAAGGCAATGGTAAGGATAAATGTTTTCTCCTTGCAATTCTTGTTAGCTTATTATGCACAGAAAGAGTTAAGAAATTTGAACTGTGTGAGAACTCCTCATTGCACTCCATATGGGGTTGGTGGGGATGAATTCCAGTGCCAAGCTAATCAAAAGCAAATAACAGGATGCTCTCTTCAACCCTGCAAGGAATCACTCTGAGAAGCAGCTGCATCACTCCAGCACAACAGCTCTTTGCAGATTTTGCTGCTCTTTGCTGCCTTGGGTGAGCAGTGGTTGGTGGCAGGGCACACGAGGGGACTGTCACCAGCCTGCAGGGACAGCTGTGACTGCAGGTCTGGTGTCTTCTCCAGGCTGGGAGACAGCCCTGGGCAGCCCAACAAAGGAGCCTGGACATGTTCCTAAAGCCCTTCTGCACACACTCTCCCTGATGTGCTGTCTCAGAAATGGGGTCCAAAGACCAAGGACAAGAGGGAGATTTTTTAGGAGTGGTGGGATGGCAGCTGGCAACAGGACCTTGTTCACGTTGGCCCCTCCCATTTTTAGTGTTTTATTATTCCTTTGAGGACATGTGTCACCACAGTGGTGATAACAGCAATAATGACTGATCAGCTTGAAAACTGAAAGAAAAGTGCCACTGCAGCCACCACGGGCTCACACCGGAGCTCCAGAAGTGGATTTGTTTACTGCCTCCTGCAGGCTGGGGCTCAGGTCTGGTGTTCTGAGTTCAGAGCAGCCCTAAGGCACATGCTCCAGTGATTTGCAGGATCTTGGCTTGTTTGGTATCAACTCTGAACATACATTAGTGAAAAAAAGGAAAGAGGATTCTATTCAAGGGCAGGTTGGATGGGGCTCTGTTGGAACTAAATGATCTTTAAGGTCCCTTCCACTCTGAACCATTCTGTGTTTCAATGATTAAATTTTAAAAGCATCTCCTATTTACCCGTAAATTATTAGCCACCTTCTATTTTCCAAGTGCTTACGTGTGGCATGACTAGATAACCATGTGGGTTACAACAGACATTTAGGTAAGAGGTGATGTAAGAGGAGGGAAAGGTGGTAAATTTTGCTCCTAGTAGAAACATTTCAAGGTTGTGCTGGTTGATCCAGATTCTGCAGTACTCTTGCAGAGTTAATATCAGTCCAAAGCCAGGGTTAGGACACACAGGGACAACTGTCATGAATTCCCTGGAGCCTCCAAGGCTCTCCTGCAGCCACCAGGACTGTCCAATCACTGGCCACATCCCCAGAGTAGCTGGCCAGGGGAGCAGGGTTTAATTGCACACTGTGGAGCCTTGCACATGCCTTGCACTTAGAAACTGCTTCCTGTGCTGGAGACAGCTACAGACTGGAGCGTTCGGCTTAATTATAGCTATTAATTATAATTCATACTTAATTATAACTCACAGTTTGCGACCAAAATGATGCCCATTACAAGATTATAATTTTCTGCTGGTGGTGGTTATAAAGCAAAGTCACAGTTTTGGAGAATGCTGCCTGAGCTTGCTCTGTTCAGGCCTCTTCTCATTGCCCTGCAAGAGGTTTTCATGTTGCTTTTGAAATGGAGAGGTCAGAATTTTGGTTTTTAAAAGAAAGCTGAAATTTAGCTGTGTTCCCATGGTTCAGCAAATGGGACATCCAGACAAAACCATTTTATCTGTGTCACTTGTTGAATGAGGCTTTTGCGTAAGTTCTTTATGTAATTCTTCTTCAGCATTTAAAAATTATACAGATTCCCTTCTGCTGAAAGAGAGATGACAACAGATGAAAGAGAGGTAACAACAGTGTGCTCCATCTACCAGACTGCTCATTTCCTCTCCTGCTGAGGTGATCATATCTCTGTGACCACAGACACACAGTCATCTGTGAGATGTTCAGATCTTGTTAGGCCAGTGCATTTCCCTTCATCGCTGGCCTTTCTTTAGATCTGGAGCCTGTTTCCACTACAGAATCGTATCTCAGAACAGCAACTGGTATGAAATAAAATTCCGACAAGAATGGCAACCTCTTTGGATGTTACTTTTGTAAGTTTGAGTCACTTGACACAAAGAACTGTCTCTGTTTTAGAGGAATACAGGGTACATATTACAAAATGATCATTCCCCTAAATGAGTGAGATACCATCACAGTTATTTATGACTAAAGTTTATCTGAGTCTCTTTTACATGGGTTTTCCTTTCAGTCGTCTGTGGATCCTGGTTTGATCATTTCCTAAGCTGGGAAGAACATGAAAATGAAAATAACATCCTCTTTTTGTTCTATGAAGACATGAAGAAGGTAAATATGCTCTCAGAAGGCATTACTTGTAAATTAGCATCATTAAAACATCAAAGAGGAAGTTATAATGAAAAAGGAGAAAGAAGGAAAATGTGAATATGTATCTTTGGACATATTTTATATTTGCATAGAATTTTATATTGGTGAAATGATTCTGATGGCACAAGTTATAGAAATATTAAATCCTGTGAGAGTTGCATTTCTTAGATGCAGAAATGGGACTCATATTACACAATTTTCCTCAGGCTCAGGAAGAATTTTAAGTTCTTCTTTTTTTGTCCTACGGAAAGACCAACCAAGGGCATCTTTTGAGGGCCACACATTAATTTCCATGCCTGACATTTCAGGTGAAATTTTCCAAAAGTGATGTAAGACAACAGAACTACTCATGTTTGGGACTTGTGCTCCCAGTAAAAAAGAAAATTGGAGGCTGGAGGGGTAGGGAAAAAAAATTGATGGAAGGAAAATGTCATACAGACAATCTGGTATTCTTAAAAAAGTAAGAGATCAACACACCTTAGCTTTCAGAGAATGAATTTTTAGGTGAGTAGAAAACACTTTCTAGTGTCTCCATGAAAATAGGTTTGTTCATTTTTTTGGGGAAAAAAAAAATCCACTACTAGGAATAAAAACAAACCATTTTGGATACTGAGTCACTTGTGAGGACTCTAGATATAGCACTTCCAGTGAAATAAGCTACTTACACAGGAAGCTGGGCTTTGAGTATTCCTCTATTTCCAGTGAAATAATTCTGAGAGATGGGAGAACATTTTACCTGAACTGGGAGGTAAAATTGACAATGTGACTGTATGTGATATGACAAACTCTGTATTTATTCATTTCTGCGAATATGGCTAAGAGGGGAGGCAGGTTTATTGTACCTGTCATCTGCACAGCCCAATGACATATTTAGCTTTGCTTGAAAGCAAATAAATGTGTGACAAACTCACTGTGTAATAAAAAGGATCCTTTTCAAAGCCTGATAATCAGCTCAGAAATATAAAAGCTCTATTTTTCTTATACCTCAGGATCTCCCTAAGGTTGTAAAGGAAATCAGTTTGTTCCTGGGTTTAAATGTCAGTGACAACGATATCCAAGACATCTGCAAGAAGTCCTCGTTCTCAGAGATGAAGAATGACACAGAAAAGGAGAACAGCGATCCCACTCACACCGTGTGTGCTCTGACATCCAACAGGAAGCTGATTTTCCGAAAAGGTAAATTCCTGTGAGCCTAACACAGCAGAAGGAGTGGGAATCCAGACAGAGGCCACAGTGCAGGTCTTTCCCGGAGTCTTTGGGTCAGCTCTGGGAAGTGATGACAGGATTCTTCAATCTGAAGCCCTCTTAAAAATCACTTCCTAAGTTCTCTGGCTGCAAATTCAGACTTGTACTAGTGAAGCACAGAGGAGTCTGAACTACAGCCTGACTCATATTGCTCCGTGGGAGCTGCTGAGCCAAAAGGAAAGGTTCACCCAGCATTACTCTTTATCAGTCTTTTTTTTTATCTAAAAGTTGACCACCTCAGTGTTTTACAACATGTCTCTCTGATATCATCCACCAAGGTCACTTAGTTGACAAGAATAAAAGAGAGCCAGACACATTCCTTCTGAATGGGTGATAACCCCTTATCTTTATTGAAATACTCCTGAGGAAGGAATATGCTGACAACAACAACAAAAGAATGGTCATAGGTAACTTCCAGACCTTGGAAAATCTTCCACAGTGCTTAGCTCAGATGTGATCTTAAAAGAACCGCAGGAGCTGTTTTCTTGCTCCTGGCATTTCAGAAGCTTCCACAGGTTTGGATAATAAGTGAATCAAACCCCTCGTTTTTACATCATTTTGATTATTTTGATTTAGTTAATTTTTGAAAAATAATTGACAGTTTAAAGCTAACAGTTGTTTTAATTAATAAACAGAGAAATGTTACCTTCTGTTAATTCACGGTGGTTTTACCAGTCAGCAGAAACAAATGACAATATACAGTCTGTCAATAAAAAAGAAACAAAAAAATGAGATACATTTTTCTAAGTCAGTGAACTTTGACAAAGATATGATGAAAATTTTGAAAAATCCCAACAGTTTCACTTACAAGTAGTTCCTATGCAAATCCCAGACATTTAGTTAGTTTCAGCCAGTTTACAGAAGATTTATATGTATTTATTATGCTTCAGGCTCTCTTTTCCTGTCCTTTCTGACTGAATGCTATTTCAGTCAGAAAATGGGATGACTATTTTAGTCAGGTTTGGGATGCAAGGTCTTTAGAGCATGCACATGAGGGGAAACTGTGAGCATTGTCTCATAAAAATGTGTGAGTTTAAATAACAATTTCCTTTTTGCTTGAACTGAGTAACAGTCGAAACACTTTTCTGATCACCAGTGTCCATGGCCACCCAGAAGTATTTAACTGCCCACTTAAGTAGCTGGACATCTCATCCATTCCTAGAGATTAGCAGCAGGCGTCAGGGTGGGATTCATCCATCAGGCCTCCTTTTCTAGGAATCTTCTTTTGTCAGTGGCTTTTTGGCTACCACTCATTTAATAGGTTTAGATGGTGACTACAGTTACCTGGAAAAGTCCCTTTCAACCCAAACTGTTTTATGAATCTATGATTTTTTAGACTATTTACAAGACCATGTAGCAGAGAGACTCTTGACAAGGGCCTGGAGTGACAGGACAAGGGGCAATGGCTTCACACTGACAGAGAGCAGGGTTAGATTGGATATGAGGAAGAAATTGTTCCCTGTGAGGGTGGTGAGGCCCTGGCACAGGTTGCCCAGAGAAGCTGTGGCTGCCCCATCCCTGGCAGTGTCCAAGACCAGGCTGGACGGGGCTCTGAGCAACCTGGGATAGTGGAAGGTGTCCCTGCCCATGGCAGGGGGTTGGAACTGGGAGATCTTTAAGGTCCTTTCCCACTCAAATCATTCTGTGATTCTATAATTTCCTCTACTGACTGTGAAAAAGGCAGAGACCTTTAACTACATTCAGCTAAGGCATGGCAAGATGTCCCTCTGCCCAGATGACCAGGAGGTCTAATTCCACCCTGGAAAGCTGCTGCTCTTCCTGCACTTGTGTTGCTGGCACTGATCAGCTCTGAGGATGAGGGTTTATCAGCCTTTATGGATGATGATCCAGATCCTTCTACCAGAGTCTCACTAGAACAATTATGATCCTGACTGACCACAGTGACTGTGGTTAAGAATATATTAATATCTGTGCCAACTGCAACATTAACAAAACCAGGCTGTTTTTAAATCATTTTCTGCTCCACATATTGCTCACTTCTCTTCTGTTCCTGCTTTCCTAGGTGCTGTTGGTGACTGGAAGAACTACTTCACTCCAAAGCAGAATATTAGGTTTCAGGAGATATTTAATGAGAAAATGAAACTCAGCAAGATGGCAGACAGTATCATCTATGAATTCTGAGTCCACGTGAAGAACAATATCCAGATATCAACAAACATACACAGACCAGTTGGGGGGAAGTGCTGAATGGGTGCTCCCATTCAGTAAATGCTGCTTCCAACAGGAAGGATTGTAAAGGTGGGGTTTCTGAGAACAGGAAGGTTCTGACAACGCAGAGCTAAACTCAGTTCTCAGAAGGCAGGTGTACATGGTTTCACAGAGTCAGGTGTCTGACAACCAAGTCTACTTCATCATTTATTTATTTTTTTTTTGCTCCAAGGGGATATGAACAGACTTCGTAGACCTGAGTTAGGAATTTTACCCAAGATACTAAAAAGAGAAAAATAAGAAACAAACTCTTAAGAAACTGAATATATAAGAAATCTAAAAACACATCATAAGAAAATGACCAAAAATTTGACCCCAGACTTGCTCCTTCTGTGATACACCATGATTTGGAAGTGCCTATCTTATTGGACATTGTTATTGATAATTAAGTTGAAAACTGCAGCATTTGAAGATCTGAAGTCTGTTTACAAAAATGTTCCTTTTTTTTAACAGTATGTAGTTTTTGATGTAACTTATTTCTGGGTTAGGTACCAGAGAGTCTTTGTGTTTTAAATGCAACTGATACAAATCCAAATAAATTTCAGCACCACATGCTGGCAACCCTAAATGTTTCCTTTCCATTTGATTTTCTTCCTGCAAAATGCCTGTTCCCAGTGTTTCGATGAGACCTATTTTACTTCCCACTCCTTGTGCAACAGAATCGAACCACGACTCAGAGACACCTTAATCTGAACACCATTTATTTATTTACTCTGCCCTGGTAAGACAGATTTTCCAAGAAATCAGCTGTCCATGTCCACATCCCAGGGACTGTTCCATCCAACCACACAGTTCCAAGGCAGAACAATCATAACAAAAGCTGACTGAAAAGAAACTCGTGCAGACAAGCACCATGACTCTGCTTTGACTCCCGTGCGTGAGGGAAGCTCCTCCTCTGGCTGTGTTGTTTCTGAAGTACAGCTTTGTTTAATCAACACTGATCTATCTCCAGCCACACACTTCACAAGTGCCAGGCAGCCCCTTCATTTCATGCCTGGTTTGTGCAAGCTGGCATCAACACCTGCTGATTTTGCACCCGCACAAATGACACAGAAGTTACGGTGCTGAGGAGAAAAGCCTGTGTGCAGTCCTTTGCCATTTACCAATTCAACACAACCTGAGGGAGATGATGCCCTGCTCTATGCAAATGAGCCATTTGATGTGTTACTTTCCTCTTCTGACACTAAAATCACTCACTCTCCCTGCAAAATGCCACTGTTGCCCTCCTTTCAGGTGTCATTCTTCCACTATTAATGAGTAGCAGGAGATCAGCTAATGAAAATACTTGAACATTTTACTTAGAGACTTACTTTTTTCTGGTCCTTTGAGTATGGAAAAAAAGCTGGAGGGTCCTTGGGGAAATGAGGTTTGCAAGGGAGTTTAGCTGCACTAAGAGTGCTGTAAGCAGCATCTGCATCACATGGTGTATGCACACACATAAAGGATCATTTACATCAACATCATACAGCACGGAACTGTGTGTGAAGGGACAGGATGAGGACTTGCCTTGTGCATCAAGGTAAGCCTGGTGAGCTACTTAAGCCCACCCATCAGCCAGGGAGGTAGCACTGTGCCGCTCAAAGTGCAGTTAGCTCCCTAGCTACTTCAGGGGCATGAGGAATTAATCAGTTTACAGCATTGCCTACTGGCTGAATTAAGGATTTACCTAGATTACAATTTGAAAAAAAAAAAAAAAGGTATAGCAGGACTTAATCAGCAGGTGAATAAAATAGAGCTAGGCCAGGTGTCTGTGCAATCCGAGCTCTGACACCAATGTCAGCAGCCTGACTGGAGCAGCCCAGACTTGAGTTCCCTTGCTCCTCGGCAGGGGCAGCAGTACAGGGGCACTGCAAGGCACAGATCCAGCTTGTTCTCCACACTGCCTGCAACTTTACCCCAAATTCCCTGAAACCTCTTGACTTCCCTTATAAATCAAATGTGTGCTTTCTTTGAACAAAGTGCTCAAAGAGTTACTGATGTGGCAAGTCAGGACTAGGGCTTCTTTGTGAGTTATCAGAACTACTGCCCATAAAATCTGTTCAGACTCCAGGCAGGGACGAGTGTAGCTCCAGGTCCTTTAAGAGGCAGCATTCAGAGAATGGAATTAATCCAAAGGTAGATCATGATAAATACATTCAGCAAAACTTAAAGTTCATTAAGTGAAATGAATGGGAGTGTTTTATATTTGTCTAAATTGGGTAAAAGGCTGTGAGGTGAAGGAGGAATGGTTGAGGGCACTTGGGTCTGTTCAGCTGGAGGAGACGGAGGGGAGACCTCACTGCAGTCCACAGCTTCCTCAGGAGGGGAAGAGGAGGGGCAGGCCCTGATCTCTGCTCTGTGTGACCAGGGACAGGACCCAGGGAACGGCTGGAGCTGTCAGGGGAGGGGTAGGGTGGATATCAGGATAAGGTCCTTCCCCCAGAGGGTGGTGGGGCACTGCCCAGGCTCCCCAGGGAATGGGCACGGCCCCAAGGCTGCCAGAGCTCCAGGAGTGTTTGGACACTGCTCTCAGGGATGCACAGGGTGGGATTGTTGGGGTGTCTGTGCAGGGCCAGGAGTTGGACTCCTGATCCTGATGGGTCCATTCTAAGTCGGCTTATTCTGTGATTCTGTGATACTTCATCCCTTTTCCAAGCTTTTTAGACCAAGCTTTACCTAATGAATAGAAACACTTCTGCTGGGCCTCACTGCTCAGAGGGATCAGTGAGTGGTGGCTGACCCCAGCTTGAGCCTGAACTGCTGTGGACAAAGTGTAACGAGGAAAAAAAAAGGTGGGACAGTAAAAACAAAATCCTACATGGACCGTACTAGCCATGAACGGTGCACAACTATACCCTCAGTTAAAAGTTACATCCCTGGAGATGGACATACATGGACTATCTCCACGTTTAATACAAGAGTAGCCATAACTAGTCCAGATATATTTCCATTTAGGCCAGAAACTTGTCTGCAAAGCATGTGAACCATCAGGAAGAACATGTGGAATTTTCCAGAACATTCTCCCAGCCTCTGAGTACATTTTGGCCAGGAATTTTCCCAGCAATTTACTGTATCTCTGACTACAGATATTAATGGCCACTGATTCATCTGATGTGCTTGTACTCTTACACAATTCAGCGTGAACTTTTGCCCTATTTTCCACGAGTCTTTAAGATTAGATTACTCCTGTTGATAACACTAATGCCATGTCCTGCTTCTCACTATGTCAGGGCCACATACTGATGTGGAATGAACCACTAACACATATTGTGAAATAAAAATAAAATGCAGTTGGGTACTTCCTACACAAGAAATAGGAAGAATCCAAGGTTCAGAACCAGAACTGTATCAGGCGTCAGACTAAAGAAACACGTGGCCAAAGCCTCTATTAAGTATTCTAAGGTTCATTAAATGTCTGTAACCCATGTCCAACTTTGGAAATCCACGAGCTGCAAATGTGCTGAGGCCACAGAAAAACTGGAAAGCACTACCAAATACAACATGATAAATTTGTATTCCTCAGGCACCTGATTTTGGCCACTGCTAGCTTCTTCAGTGGCCTTTCCATGGCTTCCTGTCCTTAATTTTACAGGTATTTTAACACAACTTCCTTCTTCCAAAGTGAAGAATTCTGACTTGGCTACTGCTGTCACTGAACCTGATTTCTTTCTTCCACTGTCCATTTTATCCTCCCACAAACCTTTGGAATGCTACAGCCTTTTCAACGCAAAATAATCAAAATACGCAGTATTCAAGACACAAACCACTGAATTATACAGTGGAATAATTATTTTTATCCTACTTTCTATATATTCTTTTTCTAATAATGCCTAAAATTCAGCCTGCTTTTTTAACTGCTAGCACACACTTCAAACCACTACTTTTCTGAATTATAACTGCTCAGTGAAAATGGATATTTTAATACATACGACATTAGGATTGTTTTTTAATTAAGCTCATCTTATTTTACATATACATAACTTCTCAGTTTCACCAGCCCCTCTCTCTACTAACCTGAATAATTTGGTATCATTGCCTTCATATTGCTCACTGCTCATTCTCTTTAATGCCTCTCCCAGAGCAAGGGGAATGCTCTATTAAACCAGAGCTACATCCATAAACATATCTAGGATCCGAAATGGGGATAGACCAACCTCTCCCAGAAAAAGAGAGAAAAACAAACCCACCATCCAAAGATTTTTCAGACAGGTGCATTACTGGTAAGTTTTTCTAACCCATTTATGCATCAGGTTCACACATAATAGTGGTTTTCTTCTGTACAGCATTATTGCTCTTATAATGGTGACAATTAGGAGGATTTGTCCTGCTGGGTGCAACTAGATTAATTTAGAGTTCTTTCTGGAAAAAGGAAATAGTGTTTTAAGAACACACTACCAGAAAAAAAAAATTAAAACCAAAAACCTTCCCACATGGACTCTGGAAAAACTCGTTAACTAATGTGTGCTCAAGGTTTAAAAGTCTTAAAAACTTGAAATCAGCAAGTATTAAAAAATACCTCTGACTTCAAAAGGCTGAGATATATGTGATTCATATTGATTCAAAATGAATTAAGGTCAGAACTTGCATCACCTTAGAGAAACTGGAGCAGTAGATAAACTGAATAGGAGAAAGCACAGATAAAAATGGAGTCAGAAGTAGGTGAAGGTGTGCAGGTGAGTAATTTGTGCATTAAATCTGTCCACCTTCACCATCATAAGCCATTTGTGTGGCACGTGACCTTGGGAGTGTATGATTTGCAGTACAGAAACTCACCACAAGCCAGCCCATAACCATTCTCCACTCAAAAGACTAGAGAAAGCTGTTCATTTTGAGTTTGAGGTAATCAGCTATTTTTTTGTAAGCGCTTACAAATATTTACATCATTTCCTTTTTTTCCATTTCACATAATCATGATAGAGCAGCCCACATTGCCTAAGATCTTCTTTGGAATACACTAGGCATTTTAAAATAAAAAACAAGTGCTCATGTGATGAAAAGATGATCTCAAAATAAGCTCAGTATAACAAAAATGACCACCTTGAGTGAGTAACACCCCTCTAACCAAAGGCAGTCGTGGTGTCACATGTACTGGAACAGGCACTGGAAAAATTTTCTACACATTTGAAGCTTTCTTGGGACTTGGGATTTCACCTCAAAGGGGACAGTTACCCTCATTGTCTCTGCCTCTCTGACCCCTAAATCCTTCATATGATCGAGGCTCTTCTATAAAATCCAGAGGAGTAATTAAGACATCCCTCACCCTACTCTATAATTAGGCTTTCCACTGCAGTGTGGGCAATACAAATCTGAACCTTTCAGGCAGCAGATTATGCATATCCCATATCTTTCTGGTAAACAGTCTCTAGAGCTCTCTTATCCTTCATATTCTTCCCAATGTAAGATTATACCATGTTCTTCTAAACATGGTATTCTTCTAAGAATTCATCACCTTCCAGTGCCTGATGTCCAAAATGTGGCTCTCCTCTTGTCAAAGTCCATGGGATTTATCCAGCACAGAAACCTAAAACGTGACTGAAAGGAAACACTTAAATTTAGGTGACTTAGGGCTGATAAGTACAGTAAACAATTTATCTGTTAACTGTAGATAGGCAGTAAATAATTTCAGTTCAGCATTTCGCTTTGTGAAAGGAAGTAAACACAAAATTAATCAGAGGCAAATATACCAGGTAATATTATCCTGGGAGTGTCTATTTAGCAGAGAAAATAAAATGACAAGCCATTATCATTCACCTCACTTGTAATTGCTTGTGTAACATGAGTATTTTTATTTTTTAGCATAACCCAAAACAGAATTTTGACTCTAATAAATAGTACTGTATTTGTAATGTACGATACAAATCCTATTCTCCATAAATAAAGCATGTAAACCAGCTCTAAAATGCTAAAAGTAGCCTGTATATATATTTTATATAAACCCACAAGGAACCACAGTTTAGATTTTGGTTTTTTTCTTAAACAGCAGCTACTTTTCCATACGATAAACTTAGAGACTTTTATTTGGCTTTAACTCATTTGTGGTTGCAACGAAGTCTTCATACAAAGAAACTAACTTTCTGCAAAGATCTGAAAGCCAATGGGAAATTTAATTCCAAAATCGGCAAAATATTAATTTAAGCACTTCAATAAAGCCCAAAATAAACAGATTCCAAGAGGCACAATTCCAAATGCGATTTAATTATTTATGATCTTAAAATTGAACACGTGCTAAAGTGCTTTTTAAAACTAATATTAGCTTGTTTTACAGTAACTATGTTGTATTTTAAAAATAGAGCATGAAGTTTTATTAATAGTATTTTACACCTGACCTCTCCAGCATATGTTAAAACGCTTCTCTGCTAAGGACAAAGCCTGTAAAATGCAATCACACAACCACAACACCATGCGTTTGATAAAAGAAATGCAAAGCACATGAGCAAAACTGACAGAAGTTTTGTTTGGTTTTTTTGAGCCTGAATTACAAATCTTCAAGTCATGCAAAATCATTGATCCCTGAAAACAGCCAGATTATGAAATAAAGATGCACCATTCCTGTGGGACAGGTGTGATGGTTACAAGTAGATTTACAGGGCACTCTCTTTCGTAGCAGTCCTCCCATTGAACTTAAATGGCTTTTAAAATCATCATGGATATGTTCATATTTTCAGCACATAACCATGAATGTGGGACCTGGAATTGGAGAGAGACACCTTTTTAACTCTACTGTGCTGTAAAATTTGGAAGGTAAGCATTCCTTTGGGATATGGATTTACTGAGGAAGAAAAGCAGGACTGACCAACGGCGTCACTCTTTTTCCATCAGTTCCTTATTTCCCTTCCTGCTGTTCTCATTTCTCCCCCTTTCCTTCCCTGCTGAACTGATTTCTTCCAGTTGCTTCCTTGCAGAGTTCACTTTCTCTAAGAGCAGGAATATGTGTTGTGCAAACTCCCGCACGGCTCCACAGCCACCTCTGCTCTTACAGATGTACCCAGCAGCCTTCTGAGCAGCTGCACAGGCATCAGCAGGCACACCACTCATGCCTGCCTGCTTCAGGCACTCCACGTCAGACTCCTCATTTCCTAGGGAGGAAGATGACAGACAAGGCAAAATATCACAGAGGGGAAAGAATCAGTATTTTTCTCAGTGTTTTTCTATGTACGCATTAATCTGATTTTTGAAATGAGGTTTTATTTTTTGTCACAGTCTTCATCTCAGCAGCTCAACAGCACTTTGCACATGCAAGTTAGTTGTTGGAAAATCTTGGTGATCCATGTAAATGCTGATTACGCTTCACAGTCTTCAGGCAAGAGAATGGTACTTTTAAGAGCAGTAAAATTACGTGAGCAGCTGAATAAGCATTGGCAGGACTCCACACTTAACCTGTCACTGAAATACAGTTTAGCACAGAACCACATGGCTCTCAGTTCTAATTCTGTTTTCTCTTTCTGACTTCCATTCTAATACTCATTTTTGGTTTCCAATTCAAAACACCATCTATACAATATCCCTCTGAAATGAACTAGAATCAGTTCAAAATTGTCAGCTCTAACTGTACGCTTATCAACATTTTGATATCAAAATGTTTCCTAAAAACAAAAGCTTTCCTGTATCCCACTGGAAAGACAGTGAAGACTTCCCTTACCAAATTACACAGATTCATCATTTCGATTGTACCCTAACAAGCCTTAAAATACCTGCTCTTGGTGATTGTGTGCTGCAGTTTCCACAGCAACCCCATTAAATTCAGTGTATTTACAAAGAGAAGAGTGGTTTGAAGCTCAGCAGCAATACAAAGATTCTAGCTGTCTATACTATTTAAATTAAACAAACCAAAAGAAAAGGAACTGACCTAAGTAGGCGACCTCCTTCCAGCTCAAACGCATGTCTTCCTGCCAGTCCTTCAGAACCTGTAGTTTATTTGTTACACTAACTTTTGCTACACATCCCAGCTGCATGGCTGACAGTGTTTTTGAACAATCTCTGTCAGAGATGAGTCGAACCTGTAGAAATAAAATTAGAGTTAAGTTCTACATCCAAAGAAATACAACATATAAGTTGATTTACTATTACAAAAAAAGTAGGTTTTGCTAATAGAAGCTCTCCCAGGTATCAGAAAAGCATTGAATGATTGGTTTTCAAAACTCAGAGCAGAAGTGATTAGCATCCAAAACCACCCAGAGACCTGAGGTTCCTTTAGGAAAGTGAAATACCTTTCTGCAACCCTCCCTGATGCTCAAAGTAAATTTACATTTGTCTTTTTAAATGCAACATGTACTAAAAAAATACTAAATATCACAGTATGGTGGCATGGTGACTATCTAGTGCAGTATCATCTAACTAAGTCACAATGTGGAAGGAGAGAATTCCCAATAAAGATTTCTGTAATATTTGTAGAACATGAAGTATTTTCCTTGGCTGCCCTACTTAAGAACATAACTTTATTTACAGCAGCATCTCACAGCATCAAACAAGCACTACACAGAGTGAAGCAGCACAGCACATTTATCTCTGGAAGTTCACTCCAAATTTGGAGTTTCAGGAATGATGCACGAGGTAGGCTAAAACCAGAAGATAACTGCAGCAGGGTTTTTAGACGTCTCTGACACAACTCCTTCAGGTTTTCTGTCCAAGATGCAGACAAGCTTATCTTCCCTATTTGCTTTCAAACACTAACAAATGCTTGGCACTGATTTTAAGTACAGAATGAAGAGAAGTGGAGCACAAGGTAGGATTGCATCAGCAACATATACTAGAAATAAATAAGGTGCAGCACAAAGACCTAGAGGTTTTTAATGAAACATTCCAGGTCCAAGCAGGTACGGAAATGGGCTCCCACAGGCAACAAAACAATGATTACAAGCTTCCCACCCCTTTGGCTTCACAGAAAATGAAGCTGAGGGACTGCTGAAAAAGCATCTACTCCATTTTGCAGGAGTAGGCTCTGGGGCGACCTAAGTGCAGCCTTCCAGTGCCTGAAGGGAGCCCACAGGAAAGATGGAGAGAGACTCTTGACAAGGGCCTGGAGGGACAGGACAAGGGGGAATGGCTTCACACTGACAGAGAGCAGGGTTAGATTGGATATTAGGAAGAAATTGTTCCCTGTGAGGGTGCTGAGGCCCTGGCACAGGGTGCCCAGAGAAGCTGTGGCTGCCCCTGGATCCCTGGAAGCGTCCAAGGCCAGGCTGGATGGGGCTCTGAGCAACCTGGGATAGTGGAAGGTGTCCCTGCCCATGGCAGGGGGGTTGGAACAAGATGATTTTTAAGGTCCAGCCCAGGCCATTCTATGATTCTGTGAAACAGAGAAAGATGCTGTAATTCCTGTGATTGAGAACTTTCTCAAAACACTTATTTTCCTCTAAGGGTTCTGAGGATAACATTTGTCCCAGCCAATATATTATGCTGCTTGATCACAAGTACAGTGAAGAAACTTCAACTTCTAAGATACAGGAATATAATTTTTTAGAATCTTTTAATGTGCAGGTTACATGAGACATGAAGGCTCACATTTCAGAACAGCACTTACCTGGATTCCTCTTTTCTTCAACAGATCAATGCCAACAATATCTCTGTAATCATAGGAGACCATTTCCTTGTGATCTTCTGTCACATAAATGCGACCATTGGTCAGGCATCCATCAATACTGCAAACCAAGAGCTTCACTTCTTTTAGTGGCTCTTTGCCAAAATAGCCAAAGCTAGACAAAGAAATTATCTTTTTAGGATGGAAGTTTTTGCACACTCCAAAACCTCAGTTATTTCCCATCCAACTGTAATCTTCAGACAGAAGAATCAGCTTTGAAATTCTTCTTTTCTAATGTTTTGTCTCATCGTCATCACTCTCCAACTATATTTTCCCTCTTCAAAGAAACAAACACCCCAAAAGACAGCTCAGTTATGTCTTCCATTTAAAAATTAGGATGAAAAAGGCACAGAAAATATACTTCATTTCCACCCATTATTTCCTTAGAGTAGCTGCCAAGAAAAGGCAGTTGGTGAGATGGGATCAGCTCATGCCCTCTACACAAACACTCCCATTCCTGTGCATCAGTTATTGTGGTGTGGAGCACGGCAATCTGGGGCACCTCAGCTGGGAAAGCCAGAGATGATGCTAACACATTGCTGTGGTATAGTGGGGCTCACTCCTTTCACCAAGCTGAACTTTAAAGAAAAAAAACTACCAAAACCCCACCATGTAACAAAGGTAATTCAGTCGATTTCGACACAGACAGGAAAAAACACTGGGCAGAAATAAAGCTGCCCAATTATCTTTGATCTCCATTGCTTACGTTCCATACACTAGGAATTCACGCGACCACACTTTGAAACAAGCAGCATCAAAGAAATAAGGGTAGAAAAAGTGCTTTTACCTCAACACTCTCTGCTCTGCAATAGGCCAGTCAATGTCTATGTCAATATCTACACTGTGCTCTGCACGCATTTCATAGTAGGCCATTTTACCACCCTGAAGGAAAAAAAAAACATTGGAATTTTTTGCTCAGGTCAACACAAACACAAAACTCTACAATTTAGCACCATGCAATGAAAGCCAAGTGCCTGGTAACACAGTGGCCACCATGGTTTATACAGAAGTGAATCATCAATAATGTTTTTGCCAGTGACACAGAACCATTTGAAGGAACCTTCTGCAGGGTTCATAACTATTTCCATTTTACCACTAGAGAAAGTGTGCAAGATGTTATGCATTATAGCAATTACATCACACTAATTTCACTAAATCTTTTAATCAGCAAATTAGTAACACCTTTAGCTTTTTCTTAGGAAGACTATGATTATTATTTGCTTACTGTTACTTAATTTCCAATGGAAAAATATCCACCACACCTCAGTGTTGTTCTGCATCACTACATTGGGATGTAAACCCCTTTCCTTTCAGGAAAGGGAAAAAGACTGTTAAAGTTACAGTACAAAACTGGCACAAGATTAAACTGGCTGAAGATACAAATTTACAGATTATGACAAGGCTCTGACACTGCAAGAAGTTCAGTTTCACACCCTTAGTGGCACTAAAATGAATTCTAAGATACAGTGGTGAACTCATGCAAAACTCAACTCAGAATTGTATTGGTTTAGGTTTATAGCTATATAATAAATTCATTTGCATAGATTTATTTGCTATGGAGAAAGCTGGTACTGGAACTGCTCTAACTATAACCCTGCTAAGTTACAAAGAATTAGCAAACTGTTCTGAGGTCAAAATGCTGTTATTTCACACTGACTGCATCAGAAATCAAAGCACAGTGTTGAATTCAGAATCTTCTACACCAAGAGTAGATGTATTATTCTGAAGAGCATGAAGAACCAGAAGCACTAACCTGCAAGTAGCCTTTCTCAATCAGATGTCTCTTGGCAAAATAAAATGAGCCATTTTCATAGAGCTCCCCAGGCCAGTCTTGCCTCCGGTACCGCTTTGCTGGATTCAGGTTTTGGGGTTCTGTCATCTTGTTTTCTGTTAACAGAGGAAAAAAAGACAAAATAAGCTTTACAGAATTCCTCTTCAGAGTCACTTAACTTCCTAAATAACTTTTTGTTGAAAATATTAAGGGCATAATTCAGTCACCAACTTCTCTCATTATTGCCTCTTGTTGCTTAACTGTATAAAGAATCACTTGTTTGGGTTGGAAGGGACCTTAAAGATGATCCAGCTCCAACCCCTTACCATGGGCAGGGACACCTCCACTTGACCAGGTTGCTCAGAGCCCCATCCAACCTGGCCTGGAACACTTCTAGGGATGCAGAATCCACAAGTTCTCTGGGGAATCACTGAATTGCTTCTCTCTCTCGGAACTGTGGATAAACTGGAGAACTACTCTGTACGCCTAGCAGTGGAAAAGGAAATTTTCATAACAACTTCAGAAAAAAACCCCAAACCAGCCAAACAAAAACCCCAACAACAAAAACCTAAGAGGTTATTGGCTCCAAAACTGGTTACTACAAGGAGTAGGGGGGACATTCTTCCAGACTGTCCTTGCCAATGTGAAAGAAATACTATTCCTGTACTCCACATCCCAGTGCACACAGGAATGCCTGAATGCACTCTGATACCTGAAAGGACCAGCCTGAAATTTGGAAGGTGAAAAAAGAGCACATGTGAATAATTTTTGCCTATGAAAACATCTTGGCACTTCTCCAAAATACTTCCTATATAAGGATATGCATTATGTTAACTCTTTTTAAGTGGTTTAATCAGTGTCCACAAATAAACAAACAGCTGTCTGCACAAATACCATCCCAAAAGATCCCATATTATTACCAATGACAGTTGCACATGTATCAGAAACCAAACCAGGGACCAGAGGCTTTTGTCCTTAAGACCCTTCAATCCAAATGCACACAGCAGCTAAAATTCACCAGGTCTCATGACCCAGTAACCATGAGAAAGTTAGAGGGCATTCTTAAACACCCAAAACATCCTGCAGCTTCAGTAGATATATACACACCTAGTGTTTCATAAGCAACTAAAGCTTTGTGCTCACTGAAGTAAACATTTCCAGTCAGAGAGAGACACCTTTCTCTTTCAGGATCTATCAAAATTAAACCTTAATGCAGAAGGAGCAACAGATCTACACAGTAAAAAAAAAAACAACCCCTGAAATTCTTCTAACTTAATCAGTATTCCAAAGCTGTATGGAAAAACAAAAAGAAGATAAACCATTGTATAATGCTGCTGTGCATCACTGTCCCCTGAAACACCACACTCCTGAAAGACCATTTGCATTTATCCTTAAGCTGCTCGTGTTGGCACAGTGTTCTCCTCAGTCCTTGCAGCTGAATGATTCCTTATCTCTCACCACATTAAAAACTTTTGGATGCAATTTTATGCTGGAGAACTACTTGCTCTTTTAGGTAGGCCTCGAGGCTTTCTCATTTAACAATCTGCCTATGGCACCAACCACTTCAGGAAGCCACATGACACATCCACATGAGGGTTCTTCTTTCACAACTGTCCCTCCCAGCATCTCAAGATGTGCACATGGCTTTGTAAACTGCAATCCACAGAATCCTGAAATTGCCACCTATGCTTTTGATACTCCCCTTATACTGCACAAACAGTGCCATTTATTTCTCATGTAACAACATGTTCAAGTGTTTATTCGAAACAAAGGCTTAACTTTTATTCCAACTCATCTCTCAGATCAAGCCTCATTTATTACACATGCTCTTTTATAGCATGATGCTTTCTAAACTCACAGAAAAAATGCATCTAAAGCAATTTATATCTCAACAGAATAACTGTAACGTCTGAGTTAACTTTCATTTAGAAAAAAAGGAAACAAAACCCCAGTGTGACAGTACCTGAAATAATCATTTTTAAAAAACAAAGAAAAAATTTCTGCTTTAATCACAGAAACAAAACTAATATACATTGTGTGGAATAGTTCTTTGTACAAGGACAAAAGGTGCTTTATAGCTAAACCAAGGCACAATCTTTATTTGTAAAACTTTAGTCCTTAGTCATCTTGGCCACTGTAGCTGACGGGCATATTTTCTCTGGGAAAAACCAGCCATATTCTTCTGGATGAGCTAACCAACATGAGTTCAGCCCTCATGACTCAAAGGCAGTCTGCAACGTGACATAAGTCAGCAGCCAAATTATCAGGATGAAACAAAGCTTAAGTCCCCAGGCCAAGAGGTCGTCATCCCATCCTCACCAAGACTTACCTCACATTAGTGGTCATTTGTTAGTTACTGCACAGCCAGAACACACAATTTCCTGGTTAGGACCTCAGTGTCATGTCTGAATACACATGAATATCCACTAGGAAGAAGTTAACATGTAAGGTTTTTTGGTGCTGTATTTTCAGCCCAGACAAGCTAATTTAATTTTAATTTCTACAAAACAGTTACAGAAAGGCTGAGAAATGCTCAGTAATATCAAGACAGCAGTGCTTGGAAGGAATTCCTAAGTCATCTCAAATCTCTCAGAGAGAACTCAGTCCATGCCTCAGACATCACTTCCTAAAATACCATAAGTATGAAAAGCAAGCATTTGAAAAAAAACCCAACCAGTTAAGTATAACTGTAACCAGAAACACCTAAATATTACCTCCTTTCTTTACCTCACTCCATCTGAACTGATGCCGCCTCACTACAGAGAAGACAGAATCAAACCCCTCCTTCTGGATCAAATCTGCCACTTTTATAAGGTCACTGGGATGTAAACAGGGAGATGTTGCTTGAATATTTCCTACAATATCAACCTCTAAAGAAAAACAAAAGAGACATTTATGAAACAATTCATATTTTTAGTAACACAACTGCAAAGTGTGTTGCCTGATGAGTAGGTACCACACACCAAAAAAAAACCCCAAAAGGAGAATCTTTCCAGCTTTTATTTACTCAATGCTTTACTTATTTTTCTAAATACTAAGAGCGTCATCCCTCTGGTGCTACAATATAGAAGCTCAGCATATTTCACCCCTGATTTACCACGATGATGATTGAGAAACTCTGTGATGGCTTCTAGAGAAGTTGAGGAGTCTTGAGAGACTTCAGGGCTCCTGCGATGGACCTGAGCACCAAACTGCTTCGCAACCTTCTCGATCTCATCGTGGTCTGTGGAAACCCATATGCTGTTGGCAGACAGTGACAGAAATTAATTTAAAGAATACATCCCATCACTGTTGACTTGCCTGTTGTAATTTAACCTGAATAAAACCCCAGCTTATTTATGTCTGTACTACACCTTGCAATGAAAAGAACCAGTTCTTGTATTTGTGTTAATAAAACTACCCCACTCAGTCCAACAACCAGGTTTGAACAATAGGGATAAAACATGCACATTCACTAAAATCTGAATCTTAAGTTGCATTCCATGCAGGAAGCTTAAGCAACATAAAATTTAGAAGTGTCCTCAGAAAAATCCAGTGTCAGGACACAGAATTTGTTAGGCATGTTAACAGACTAATGAATTGTGAATGGGTTGGATGTAGCATTCAGAATCATGTAAGAGTTTAGTTTACAAGTAAAACTGCCACAAAGTTAAAAGATTAGCTCATGCTGCAAGTGTGTTAATTGGGCTCCATACAATCTCAGAGAAGGAACTGTTCAAGTTCCATATATTTTGGCACAGAAAACTTCCAGTACTGATAAAGCAAGATTGTGATTGTTCAGGGAAAACAAACGTTTACAAAAGGAAGGGCTAATTCTGAGTATCATGTGATGACAAACACTGAGCAACTGTGAAGCCACTGCTGTCATCGTACTGACAAAAAAGCATGTGAGGTGTAAAAACAAAAGCTATGGAAAGTCACCCTTCCTCTCTCAGCAATGCACTGTCCACAGCAAATGGTGCTGCAGTTACATTTCTTCCCCCAAAGACACTGTGGGATCATCAGAAGAACAATATGTGTGACAGCGATAGCAATGTCAAGTCACACCCACGAGAACAAACACGCAAGAGGTGTTTCCTTATAAACTGCTTTGGGATGGCGAACTTAAGTACACCACACTCCCCGTGCAACTAACAGAGTTTTGTTGTGTAACAGGTACCCTGCGCAGCTGTTCCAAGGGTGACCAGGTAAACCTGGTGTACGTCCACCTACTGCACCTGCCACGCCTCAAAGTCAGGCTGCACAACCCTGACTGGCTTCCTGTTGGGAAAATTCAGATGCCAAACAGAAGCCACAGCAGGCCATTAAGCAATATAGATTCACAATCATTAAGAAATTATCAGTAACCTCGGTCAGAAGTGTTCTTGTCTGTTAAGTTTATTAAAAATAAAACAGAATGCTGATTCCTCTACTTTTCAGATAGAGCAAGAAAGCTTTTCCAGGCTAGATAATGATACAGCAGCTATGAGATACAGAGTGCTACAGCTCTGGATCTAGCCAGGCTGCATTTCTACCTCACTGCATCAAGTCCTTGCTCTGAGCATTATGCAGCAGGTTTGCACAGGGAACCTGCCCCTAAGTGTGCTACACACTAAGCACATCCTAATCATGGTTTTAACCATCAGCAAATATGTAGAAAATCCTCAGTCTTGCTCCTGAAGAAAAATCTGTAATGCCTCTATTCGCAAAACCAACAACACATTTGCTTCTATCGAGCTCTAATTACTGCGACCGAAGTTTCAGGCACTTGGCCACAAACTGAGCTTCTCTTCTGTGTCACATGGGCACACAAGATTATTTCCTTCCACTTGACATTTGAGTGAGACTGCTTCTGGTGTGCTGTGTCCAGCTGTGGCCTCCCTGATACTAAAAAGGAAAATGGGAACAAGCCTAGCAGGAGCCAGCACGATGACTGGGCCTGGGAGCACACCTATGCCACGAGATGCTGAAAGAGGCACCTCAGCAAGAAGGTGAGTTCGCTGCTGTCTTCACTGCTGGGCAGGTAGAGAGAAAATAAGGAAGTTTTTTCTGGGTGAGCACAGTGAAAGGAACAGAAGGGCTGCGGGGTCTCCATCCTCGGAGATCCCAAGCTCAGTGCACGCAGTCCCAAGTACCAAGATGACCACAAACCAAAGTCATCCTGTGCTTCAGCAGTTCACAGGAGATCATCTCCAGCCTGGCAGTTCCATTTAATGCAAATGTCTTAATAAAGTAAAACCATCAATGTTTGCTGGTAAACATCACCAGCTAGTGGCCACCCAAGCACGCATCAGAACAACTTTAATTTCAAATTACTGTGTTATAAGACTTTAATTCCTTCATTCCTCTGCTGCTCACCCTCAGCAGGAAGGGACAGCTGAGTTCTTGACAGCATACTCGCCTTGCCTGACCCTTACCCTGGTGCCACAGTAACTGCACCCCCTGGTCTTAAGTGAGGATCCCCTCCAACACTCCTGCCTCACTGGCAGAGTCACAGCATGGGTCAGGCTGGAGGGGACCACAGCGGGGCACCTGGTCCCACCTCCCTGCTCCAGCAGGGCCACCCGGAGCAGGTTGCACAGGATTCCACCCAGGCAGCTTTTGAGTATCTCCTCCGAGGGAGACTCCACACCCTCTCAGGGCAGCCTGTTCCAGCAAAGAAGTTCTTCCTCATGTCCAGGTTGAACTCCCTGGGCATCAGTTCCTGCCCCGTTCCTGACGTTTCTCCTGTCCCACTGCTGGGCTCCACGGAGCCCTCCCTGCAGACACCGCTAAGACCCTCTTGACGAAGCGGCGGCTTCCCCCACCCCCTCCCCACGCGGGGGTCCCTCGGCACCTCCATCCCGAACCAGCACCCCCCAGGGGAAAGGGAGGCGGCGAGGGATACGGCGCATGCGCACCTGTGGAAAACGCCGGCGTCGATGGCGGCGCGCAGCACCCAGCCGATAAGCGGCACCCCCGCCAGCAGCTTGATGTTCTTCAGCGGGATCCCCTTGCTGCCGCCCCGCGCCAGCACCAGCGCGGCCAGGTGGGGCTGCGGCCGCCCCTCGCCCGCATCCATGGCCGTGGCTGTGGCCGTGGCCGTGTCCCTGTCTCTGTCCCGCTCCGCTCGTCTCTGGCCGCGCCCTGCCACGCGCACGGACCGCCCCGCCGGGGCATGCCGGGAAATGTAGTCCTGCCCTGCCGCGCATGCGTTTGGGGAGCGTGGCGGGGAGACTTTGGGAGGCGCCCGGGGCCACCGAGGGATGCGCGGTTTGGGGGGCTGGAGCGGGGTTTCGGGGGGATCATCCGCCCTCTGGTGAGGAGAGGGTGCTCTTTTGGCACAAGGTGCCCCGCAAAGCCCAGTCTGCCTGCTTTCACGGCTGGCTGGCTGGCTGGCTGGCTGGCTGGCTGGATGGATGGATGGATGGATGGATGGACGGACGGATCTCAGCGGTGTGTATCTCTTTAGTCTAGAGAAGACTGAGAGGGAATCTCATTAATGCATGTAAATATCTCAAAGGGTGCCCGGAGGATGGTGCCAGGCTCTTTCCAGTGACAGGACGAGGAGCAATGGCCATAAATTAAGCACAAGAAGCTCAGCATGAGGAAGAACTTCTGTACACTGAGGGTGGCAGAGCCCTGGAGCAGCTGCCCAGGGAAGGTGTGGAGTCTCCCTCTCTGGGGACATCCCAACCCCACCTGGACACGCTCCTGTGTCACCTGCTCCAGGTGACCCTGCCTGGGCAGGGGGTTGGACAGCAGCATCTCCAGAGGTCGCCGTGAGGATCCTGTGGTTCTGCAGGTGTTGGCAGGACGCGGCTGCCATCGCTGTGGGCACGCAGGCCGCGGCTGTGAGGGCGGTGCGCTCATCCCGCGGAGCCCCGGCCGCCGGCAGCTGAGCGCGCTGCCCAAGCACCGCACCACACAGTTACGGAGGTTTCTCCCGTCTCCAGATTCCAGAGGTTTCTCCAGCGTTTCTCCCCACCTGAGCATCTCCTGAGCGTTTGCCTGCTGAGCAGCCCCGGCAGAGGGCAGAGCAGCCACACGGAGCCTCGTGGTGGGAAGGGGAGCTGGAACGCGCTCCTCGCTTTTCTTTCCCACTTCCTAAAACTGTATTAAAGCATGAAAACACACGATGTTGCTATTCCAACTGTCTTACAGAAACCTAATGGGCAAAATAAAGTAATCCACTGCTGACATAAAGCTGCACGGGAATTTGGGGTTTAATATAGTTTCGAAAATGGAAAGTAGAGGCTGTTGAAGAAATCACAGAGTTTCTCTTGGAGACTCAGGGTCTCGGTCCTGTGTCAGTCCGTAGTGAGAACTCACCACATGTGGGTCACTGATGTGGTCGGGTTATTCAGGATGTGTTGTGGAATGGAAGGACCTTATCTATCACTGCTAAACGAAACACTCCCACTTATATTCATCTGTAGACAGGCATTTAAGAAAAATAGTTATACTAGGGGGGTTGTTTTATTTTCTGAAGTATTCCAAGAAGCCCAGCAGAGACACAGTGCTTGCTCTTCTACTCTGCAGATCAAAGCAGCACCTTTCGGGCCTCTTTATTTTTTAATAAGATGAAATTGGCAGCCATAAGGTTCTGAGGAGTGTGATTCCTGCAGGTTACTTTTCATGTGCTTATTTTAATTTTTTTTTTTTTTAACTCTAGGATTTTAAGCCTTTGCCACATCCAGGCTCCCACACGTTTAGCACTATGCTTCTGCCAGAGTTGGCTGTGCCCACAACAGACCAAGTTCATTAAGGCTGGAAAAAACTTCCAGGATAATTGAGTCCAATCTTTGACTGAACACCACCACATCAATGAGACCATGGCACTAAGTGCCACATCCAGTGGTTTCTTGACTCCACCACCTCCCTGGACAGCCCATTCCAATGCTTGACCACAGTGTGAAATTAAAACCACCTGTAATTTGGTTTGCCACATGGTGCAAATTTTATGATTTGTCAATAATAATACTTCAGCTACATAATACAGTTCAGTTCTCACAGTCTAGCAATATCTCAAGCAGGGAGCTGAGTCTGGGTTCAACTTTCATTTACAGAGAAAAGAAATGACATTAAAACATCTGGCACACATCATAGATGCCATACTAGATGGGGTTCAGCTAGTAAGAATTTTTTTACAGGTCTGTGAATAATTAAAACTGATTTAATTTTTTCCCTCTTCTAATCAAAACCAAATCTTTCACTCATAGGGCTGAAACGGTCCTCAAACAAGCATCTTAAATACTTCATGTCCTTTTTCGTTTCTATGTAACCCAGTCCTAAAGACTGTCAGTAATGCTAACTGGATAACCTGTCCAGGCAATATAGAGATTTGTATGATAGCAAAGATTTTTCTAATCTTTACTAAATCTTCTTTTCTGTAATATGAGTGCATTCATTCCTGTCTTATCCAAAACAGATCTGGAGATTAGATTACTTCTTCAGCAGGCATGTGCCTATTTGAAAACAGGCCCCATCTCAGCTCGGACTTTTCCTTTTCAGGATCAGACCCGTGAGTTCAGTCTTCCTCCTGGTTCACATCTTCCAGACTTCCCATCATCACTGTTATTCTCCTCTGGGCTGCTTATAATGTAGTGCTCAGAATTAAACAGGAGATTGCAAGGGAGTGAGGCAGAAGGATTACTGCTTCACATACCTCGTTTATACACCTCTATAATTTACCTTTTCTTGCGTAACATTGACATAATTCAGCCAGTGGCTTGCGTTGACCTAAGGTTTGTTTCTGCAAGAGCTGGGGCATAGCCAGATACTTCCAAACCTCTGCCTTTGCCTCTGGCTCTGTGTGTGCCCCAAGGCAGTTTCCTGCAGTCATTCCTACAGCAACCAGACCTGTCCCCACATTAAAATAATTTCATGAAAACCACTTTCCTGTAGTTTATTTATGTGAAAGCTATTGAGAGTTTCACTGAGCTTATGATATAGGGCATCTACTCCATCTCCTCCTAGCCACAGGCCTGGGTTTGCAGGTTGAAATTACACTGGTTTGACTCATTCTCTGTAAATTTTTATTGACTGCTATTAATTGCTTTGATTTATTTTATGCGCTCACCAAATCTTTTTGATTATTTATTCCAGCTTTTTTTTTTTTTCCAGGATCAAGTGTTCGACTGATGGTTCAAATGCATCTGTATCAATATTTTAGTTCAGCTCAATTTAGTGCATTTCTGAACTGAGTCTCCGGCTACCTAAGCTGTTGCTGTGGGACACTACTTGCCAGAGCAGACAGAGGGGATAGTCCCCAAGCTCTTCCTTTCTCTCTGTTTTTAACACAGAGAGCATTTAATGCTTTCTGGTCTCAGTAGCTCTGCCTGGTTCAGAGGGTTCATCAGCCGCCTGCTCCAGCATCCAAGGATGAAACTCAGCTCTGAGCACACGTCACTCACCTAAATACATTCTAACTCCTTTGTCTGTATTTGTACTGACGTCTTGCTCCTGGAGGGACTGTGTGGGTCACAGCACTCAGGAGATAAGAACATTTGCTATTCTAATAATAGAGAAATGGAGAATAGAACAAAGAACATGATGTTTTCCACATCTTTGGAACATGTACCCTGGTTTAGGCAATCATCAAAGTGGCCTGCAGGCACAGATTTCCCAGCGGGGAGGAAGGGGTTTCAGCTCCCCCATCACCACCAGATAGTGCAGCACTCATTCCCACATCCCATGGTGTGGACAAAGTCTTGGAACTGCACAGGTTCCCCTCCCCCCACTAATATCCCCATCCTGTCATTCCCGACTGTCCCTGAACAAGAAGAGCCAAACTGGATCATTTCAAGGAAATGCTGGTACAGAAGTAAAATTAGTGGGAATAAATTCTATTTAAAAAATGTGTTCCGTGCCATATGACTCCATTGGGAACACTAAAATCTGTGAGTTTCCTTTCTGGCCACCACTCAGTTGCTATAAACTATCCAGTTATTGTTTCCCTGAAGAAAGAAGTCCATTCATTCGTGTCCGTGTGTCAGAGCCAATGGAAAAACCCAGAGGTGTTCAGTAGGTGTGTGCTGAGGTGTTAATGCTCAGAGGTTGTAACCTACTACCAAGGAGCACACCATGGAACTTAGCTGATTAATTAGGGAAATCTTCCGCAGTCTGTAGCTGTTATTAACAGGTATCAGGCATGGCTGGACAAGAAACCTCTCAGCAGTGGTGGCTGGGGTCTGCTTTGACACCAGCACCCTCTGAACTGCCTGGCATGAGATCAGCCCTGCCCTTTCAGATTTGCAGTCTCTAGATCTGCTCTGCCCTTTCTGACATCCACACTTTGTGTTGTGAAAAGACAGGGACAGCATGTCACAGCGATTCCCTGAAGCTCACACTGGAGCCTTGTGCAGTGTGGGTCAAAGCCAAATGCATTAAAAACCAGTGGCCAAACTGCTGTTGGCCCCGCTGGGTCTGGGCATGTGTGCATGGAGTCTAATTTATGCTCCATAAGTGCAGGTGGCCCCAGCTTCAGGCTCCTGTCCTTTCTTAGGACATACCTAATTTAATGAATACTATGGAAACAGGTAAGAAAGGCTCAATGGAACCATGTAGTGGGAAGTTCTGGGATGCACTTTCTGGATGAACTGGGATATGCTCTTTCTAGGCCTCTCTGCAGCAACAGAAAGTTCAGAATTCTAAATCTCCTTTCCTGAACCATGGATAGCTCCAGTGAAATCCGTGGAGTTGGCTGAAGTCACACCAGTGTAAAGGAAACAGGGAATGGGCCTGGTAAAATCCATCAAATTACCCGTTCCTGGTATTGGAAGCTTTGTGCAAGTCTCGGGCTAATACAGCTTGTCCATGCATGAGAGTTAGATGAGTAAATATTACCATGTATATAAAAAAGGCCAAGGAAGTGTTCAAGGGTCTAAACTTTCTTAAAAGCAGGCAGGAAGGAGTATGATTGCTCAGAGTTTCCACTTGACCTGGTGTATTTCTTGGAATTTCTGCAGAAATTAAATGGAGCAAACTACTTTGCTGCAGCAGATTGTAATGCCCTGTGTTTAATTCAGTGCCTGCTGGATGGACTGTTTCCTTTGGCAATCTCATGGACACAGAAGAAATCAGAATTGAAATATGAGTATTTAAGAATAATTTCAAACTGCTGAAGTCATCATCATCATCATTATCATTATTATTATTATTATTATTATTACTACTACTACTACTACTACTACTACTACTACTACTACTACTACTACTACTACTGCTACTGCTACAACAATTATTATTACCAAGACTATTGGTCTATTTGACAAATAGTGCAGACGTTTCCTGTCTGGATATAAAATAATTATTAATTTCTGCAGTAACAACACTGATTTATTTTTACTATAGAAAGATCCAAACACCTTGGTAAATCAAGTCCATGTTGCAGACATTTACACATACACATCATTTTTGATACCATGACTTAGATTTATTCTGCATAAATCCAGGTGTTCAAATGAGGCAATGAGCTGGAAGCTTGAATGCCTCAGGTTCTTTGTACAGCCAAAGTTTATAGTTCAAATATCCTTCAGAAAGTACCTAAAGAGAACAGTTGAAAGCAACTTAATTTGGGATTGCTGTCAGAGAGGGGACATCAACAGCTTTCCCCAAGTGAAAAATGAGTTTTAACAGGGCTAGGTATCCCAAAATACGCAGCTTTTTCAGATGCCAGGTTAGTTTGTCCTGATTACATGGTTACATGGTTTTAGCCAGATCTGCAAGGAGAAAGTTCTCCCCCGAGTTCAGATTTGCAAAAATCTTTGTTACCTTGATTGTTTTTTTTATAAATTTCCTTTAGCAGTGCGATTTAATCTTGATCCTCCCTAAAACCTTCAAAAATTCTCTTCTACTTAAGGATCTTAGTACAAGAATGATATTTTCTTTCTGTAGTTTGTGGCTTTTCACTCTTTTTATTCCAACTTGTGTGTATCTTCTTACAGTGTCAGGGAATTTCATGGTTCAGCATTTTGTGGGTGTTTTTTCTTTTTTCTCTCTCTCTTTTTTTAAGTAAATATCTATCACATGCATGAAAAAATGATTTTTTTGTAGCCTATTGTTCTTATAGCTTTTCTCCATCAACCAGCCTATGGGATTCTAAATCAACCCTAACAAAGTCTGGTAAAGAATTTTTTTAACAGCTGGTAAAACAAAAGACCAAAAATCCTGCCTGGTTTTCCTTCTTATAATGAAAACGTGAAGAACTATTGAGGGAAATGGAGCTCTTTAAGTAGAATCTGAGGAACTGATATTGTCACACAAGTAAAAGATTCCTGCAAGAAAAAATATTTTTCATGTCAATGGCTTGTTTAGGACAGGTTAGAAGAACGAGTTACATCATGTCTTATTCAGGCCAGCTGTTAGAAATGCTAAGGATGAAGACATCAAGGGACATGGACATATAAAAAAAGAAAAGAAAATTCAACGTAAATAAAATCTTAGAGAAAGAGAACTTTTTACCTATTTATAAAACCTCTGTGTAAGTTGATGTTTGCACTAACATTCCCTCAAATATTTCACTCACTCACAGTCGCATATCACAGCTGCAAGCACCCATGTGTGTCTCCCCAGCAAGGATCCCTTGTGTGTGACACAGATAGCAAAGGGCACTGTCTGTCATGTGTTCATCATTTCTCTGGCGTTGCTCTTGATTGACAGTGATTGGGTTTTTGATGGATCTTTGATAACCTTTAGGAGTCAGTGTTTGTTATAGGGCAGTCTGTTGTTTTGGGTTCTTGCTTACTTCAGCCTCCATAAACCTCTGGAAAAGTTGCTGATTTTTCCCATTTTTGCTTGTTTGTTTGAAATTTATATCTGTTTTTCCAACAGGCCAATGGGGGAACAAAAGGCTGCGGCCTTGTTGCCGTCCAGTTGTGAGGATGCTGGAGCATGTTCTGCTGGGAAGTCATCTTGTCCTGTGAGCTTCAGTGCAGGCCTTTTGGGCTTGCCCTAAGCCCTAAACATCACATGACTCAATTTTACTGCTGAGAACAATATTCTGGGAACAGCGTCAGGGGAATGGTGTTCTTCATTACCAGCACAGGCTATTCTTTTACTCCTTGGTCTGCTTTCTCATCTGCTGCTTTCACGTACATGTGTTTCCATTCATCCTGTGTTCGTAACACTCCTAATATATTTGTTACAAATCTCTGCCACTTTAGCAGCCAGCTCACTCATTTTATCTGTGCACTGGGTCATTAAACTGGCTGAGTGCATAAACATCCTCAATCTGCTGCTGCAGTTTGCCCACAATATATGTCAAAACTATTTATGAAATGCATGTTTATTTTACACATTAACAAAGTCTTTCACTCAAAGCACAGGAATGTGTATATAGTGCCTCCTTTTTGCCTGACACTGAACATCCCTGGCTGCTGCTAAAGGTTTTGGTCTGCCAAGTGCAAGGCTTTGTGCATTGCTCTCAGTAGGAGAGAGATCCTCAATTTGAAATTGTGGCCTAATCAGAACAGAGCTTTATTTGTGCCTAGTCTAAAGCAGTTTATACCTCTGTCTGTCTAAAGCAGTAGGTTTAATTATAGATTCATGCAACTCATAGTCTGCTGTGCCTTCTGAAACTGCTGCTGTAGCACAGCCTGGAATAACCCTGAGTAACTCAGAATTAGCAACCCAAAGCAGTGTTCACATGTCATTTTGGCAGCTGGTGGGACCAGTACCATCTAGTGCCATTATTACAGCAGCATTAACACCATGTGGCACAGCAGCAAGTAATAATCAACTGAGAGAATCATCATCAGAGGTGCAATGAATTACCCTTCTTGCTTTAACAGTGATGTTGAAATGTGTCCACAGAGAAGTCAGCAAAATCACGGTTTTTTACTGTCCACAAATTTCCAGACAGTTATCTAAGATGGTTGCACCAGGAATAGCTTCTGCAGATGCCATTATGCTATTGCTGGTTGCAGTTTCTAATTACTGTATTTTTTCCTTCTTTTATGGCTAAGCTGAGTCGGAACTCCTATTCTTACGGGTCTAGAGCACTGGCTGTTTCCCTGTAAGTGAAATGAATGTGTTGTGCATGCACATTACTCCTCTTCCTTTCAAAGTAAACACCCTCCCTGTGTCTAGGCCCCAAGCTGAATGGGAAATGAGTAAGTGAAGAGTTGTTGTGTGGCCCAGTTCCTGTCTGCAGTCTCATGGCTGGCCGGTGACCCACGGAGCAGGCCCGGGATGGAATCACGTACGCAGGCCGAGCATAAATTTGCAGGGTCAGATAAATATTTCCCTTTGTAATTTCTCTACGAGCATGTGAATTGCAGAAGGCTGTACAAAAGATCAGGCAGGGATCAGGGGCTCCTGATCCCACCTTTGTAATTCGGGCTGTTGGGAAATCCACTTCCCATTCCCCATGGCTTGCGCGATGGCCGGTAGAGCCAGAGAGTTCCTGGAGCTCTTGTGCCCCCGACGGCCTGGCTGTCTTCTCAGATATTTTGTGTCACATTTCCTCAGGGTCACTTGCCTCAACGCAGCTGCTGAGAGCATTGCAGCGCTCAGGTCTGCACGTACAGCCTTCCTGTGTCACTACCATGGAAAGTTTTGGAAGATGCTTCTCACAGTCCAACTCAGCAGTGAGCAAATGCTCATTTTGGACTACCCAGATGTGCCCACACACCACATTTCACTCGTAATTGCCGCTGGGAGAGCAAGTAGTTGAATATGTATTTCTAGGGGCACACACCTGTAGGACATCTATGATAAATTTTGATTTTTCATTAAATTAACCCTACCTAAAAGTAGTACTCTGCTGATTGTGGAGTAAGTAATTGGTTTAATGTTTTGATGAAGACACAGAACATTCAAAATATCTGTACTATAAAATGATTTGTTTTGTTGGCTTTGGTTTTAAGCAGTTTCAGTCACGCAATTTTGATCAATTTAACTCCGATTTGTGATCAGTTTCAGTCATGCAGTGTTGACTGAAGTGCCTCCTGAGGAGAAACAGGGGGCTGAGGTGACCATTTGGGCCAAAAGGTGACTAAAATGACATTGGATAACTCATGCACCCTGGACTTTTTCCTTTCTAAGTATTGCAAAAGAGTGGGACACAGAAAGCTCTACTTTTTAGAGACAGACATTATCTAGTCATTTCATCATCTTCCAAATTATGATACCCTTGTCCTTGCCTGTGCAAGCTTTTTGTCATTTTCAAAATGAAACCAGTCCAGGAGGTTTTGGTAATGGGGGACTCAAACCTCAATCTGTCCTAGTATGTAACCTCGAATAATACTCTAAACCATGATCAGATACCACACCTCTGCGTTGTCTCGAAGGAAAGGACTCCTGGAAAACATTAGTAACTATTGACAGAACAGCACTAGACCTGTACTGTGAATGGTGCCAATTAAATCTCTTACCTGTTAGAGTGTTTGAAATGCATTACATCTGCTTTAGCCATCACCAACTGTGAAAACTACCTAAAATATATGTCTTTGACAGGGAAGTAAGTATTTTTCTTAGGCTGGCTTAGTTGTACTGAGGCAGAAAGTGCAGGTAGCTTCAAGGGGGTGCTGTTTAGTAGCCAGAGCTCCTCCTGACACTGACCATGGCCACACTGACCACAAGCACACAATTCCCTGGTTAAATTGCAGGCTGATTTTCCTCCTGTCTGTGTTCCCATTTCCCCAAATCAAGCATTCCATGGGCTCAAACCAATAACCTTCTGTCTTTATTAATGTGTTTCTAAGACCCGAGAGGGAATGACACCCGTTGGTCTGAAAACAAGGGTTTTTAGTAGGGAGGAGGAACTTCCCCTGTGTCACTCTTCCCACAGCTCCATACATAGATGGAAGATACCTGGGTGCTGGTACACCTTGTTCAGGTGCCAGTGTTGAATGCTTCAAACTGAGGGTGAAAAGGAGGTTGTTTCAAAGTTGTAGTGTCACTTTTACTGGTGATACCTGATACCAAAACACAGAATGTTTTGATAAGAGAACTGTTCCACCCTTGCAAATTTTCTTGGTGAAAGCTGAAATGCTTATCTGCAGGAGAGAAAGCTTTATAAACAAGAATCTTGTTTTCTACTGATCAAACTGTGTCCAGAAATCGTGGTAAATAAGGTAGCATTTCAGCTTGTTTTATTTATCAGGATCCCATTTCATTGGGTTCCCCAGACATAATAAAATGTTTTAATATATTGAGTAACTGCATCCCTCCATATATTCCCCATCTTCTATTACTTCAATTAGTATCTCTCTTTTTAGGTCTGGAAGTTTCCTCGGGGGTTCAGGAATCCCATCTCCTCCCAGCTTCAGTAGGAACACTGTTAGCACTGCTTCTTAAGTAGACAAGTTAAAATTTTCAAAATATGGGGCCTAGGATTTTGCATTTTGAAAATGCTGAAACAAATATCATAGGAAAGACAAAGACAGATTTTTCATACCTAAGACTTTTCACAATGTTATCATAATTTTAATCTCAACAAATATGAGGTACTATGGACCCTAAAAGTGTCTATAATAAGGTTTAAAAATAAGATTTTCCAATTTCTTGCTCTGTGTTTTGCTTCTCAAAGGAGGGAGGAAATAAAAGAGGGAGAAAAAGGTAGAAATAAGAAAAAAAGACTGTATTTTTGTAAGCAAAAAGTAAATACATGATGGAAATACTTCGCTTTTTTTTTTAAAATGAATAAAACAGAATGGCAGAAGCTTTTCAAAATAAAATTCCAACCAATTCTGCTAGTTGTGGTTCTGCTATCAACTAGCATTGAACCAGTTTAATTAAACACCAGTTACTTGGGCTGAGTGGTGATTTAGAGAAACATCCAGTTCAGATGAAGCCACAACGGGTCTGCTCAATTAAGGTAAGAAGGATGTGCAGCTGTATTTTCCCTGAAAGATGCAAATATTCCCAGAGACATCCTCTAAAGCATCTCTCCTTTCTTTTTCTCACAGTTTCTTTCTCAGTTCTGTGGAACAACATGAATCAAAATACCATTAGCTACTTTTTTCCAACAACATAGTATTGCCATAGCAACAGATAAAGTGAGTTTGTTGTGGTTTTTTTTTAGTCTAAATAAAAGAGTGCACACACACATCAGCTGCTCAGGGCACCCTACAATGTATGAAATGAGTACTGGACATGTGAACTTGTACTTCCATGTAGGATTTTCTGAAGAGGGAAATGGGAGTTTGACCTTCTGAAGGTATCATTTAATCTGTTCAGGCACAACATGTCATGTGTGTATGATTCTTACCACTAGTGGCTGTTGCCTTATGGTTCAAACTTAAACCCAGTTACGTTCGACTGCTCTCAGACATCTCTCAGCCCCATCTCGCAGCTGGTTGCTGCAGGTTGGCTCACAGAATCTGTCTCATTGCACATAAACCCCTGTAATTTGAAACAACTGCTGCATGATGATGCATCTACAGACCAGATTTGGATCTGGGTTGTATAGATGAGGTTCATTTTTAATTGCAGCTAGAGTGACAGTGCTTAACACGTTACACACAGCAATGCACACAGACCAGCGGGGTCTTCCTGAGATAACTGGGAGGAGGGATGAATTGCTTCATCAGAAAAGTTGAGTGCAGTCCATTTACATACCAGTTCACAAAGTGGAGATTTAGCTAGGGCGGTTCTGCTCATATTATTTTGATGGTGTCCAGATTGCGTCAGTGTGCCAGTATTTCGTGTGCAAAAATGCAAAATAACCCATTGGGCCACTTGAAATGAGATGGTGCTGCCCATGACAGCTGCAGGGACAAGATGTAAAACAGAGAGTGAACAATGATGAAAGTCTGTTTAATTCCCTTTTACGTTTCTCAGACCTTTTGCTTTATTACAGCAAATCTGATGTAAATGTCCCTGAAGTCACACTGATAAATCTTATGCTGTCTGCCTGGAAGCATTGTGCACTTCAGGGAGGTGTTTTGCTACTACTGTTCTACAGGAACTGCTGTTTTCACCACAAAGGCTGTTTAATTTTCTATAATTTCTGTACCATATGGTATTGCTGTCGTCTTGGACCTGGACCAATTGTGCTGTAAGAATTTCTCCCATTTTTTCTTTACTTATATGAACCCTTTAACCATGCTGTCAGACTGGTGTCACAGGCTTGTGGTAAAGTATTACAGATTATATATATATACATACATATATATATATATATTACAGAAAATATATTATATTACTTTATATATATTACAGATATATTACTTTAGATATACCCTACCCAGGAGCTTCAGAAGGTGTTTTGGGAAAGTCTGTGGGTGAAACATTCCTTGTGACATGAAGTTTCTGCAGTATGCTGATTACTGGATAATTTATGAAGCTTTAATTTGTTTTCAAATGTGTTTTCTGCTAAGACACTGCCTTCCACTGCTGTGCCATTGACACCTCCTATTGTAACAGAGTAGAGTTGTTTTAAGTTAATCTTGATCTTGTGATTAATTTTTACTAAAGTGAGCTTTAATAAAGTTCTGTGTGCTATAAAATGGACTTTTGATTTTACATTACCATTTCCTAATTTCCAGCAAGTGTAGCAGATGACATCAGAAAGAAGAGAACAAGAAAAGATCCCAGATCCAGGACACCAGTATTTTGTGCTAAATACAGGGGTAGCAAAAACCACAAAGAACAGGGCAGTGTGTATTAAATCCTGAACTACTGCATTTAATCTGCAGCAGTTGAATTACCTGGATGACATATCATTAACTGAAACACAACATAAAATGTGATCACTATAATTTTAAATGTATTTGGGGATTGTCCTTTTTATGGAAATGAATTTAAACCGAAGTTCTTTTCTGTTCCCAGAAGTCTAAACAGAGATTTGTTAAGAAGCTTCCAGCTTACAGATATGCAGCTTCAGAGCCTGGAGGATGAGGATTCAGATAAAAGGCAGACGTGGGACCCTTTATGGTTGAATGTTTCTGTGAAAGCAAGGCACTGGACTACATATCTTGCCTTCCAAGAAAGATATGGATCTTCTTAAGGATTAAATACATCCTCTTATGGTAGTGGATTTTTAAAGAATGTATTCTGTATGGAACAAATAACAGAAAAAAAAGCAAACCGTATTTTGTATGCAACAGACGTCAGATTTCAGGGTTAGTATAGGCAAATGAATTTCATCTTTTCCTATCAAAGAGATTTCTAATAGTTTTGATGGTTTGTTTTTCCTTATGCTATGCATTTTTCCCAACACAGAATGTGGCAGGGCTCAAGTAGGAAAACTTCTGGAATTTACAGAGATGGAAAGGGATGTGGGAGACATTCTGTGCGGGTTCTACCAGGTCTAGTGAAAATGGTGGGGATGAGTTCTACAAGACACTTGTCATGGTTATTGCTCTTTTAAAATATTCTCTTGCTGTACACAGTAAGGCAGATACACGCTAAAAATATATCAGGTTGAAAATTTATTTCCATACCTCAAAGAAGAAGAAAAGAAAAAGATACAGGTAAAGTCTTCAAAACTTTAACCATATACACACTGTCATTCTCCACGGAGTGACACTGTCATATCCAGGGGGGAAGTAGTTCCCACTATCTTCTATACCTGGTTTAGGATGAAAAGAATAATCATCTGAAAATGTATTTTTCTTTCCAAATGCTGTACAGGGAGTCTAGTAACAGGCAGAGGCACACGCAATCAAGTATTTGCCATTTAATCCTGGGTGAGGCGAGTTCTGTGTTTAGAATCTAACTCCCCTTTCAGGCATTCAGTCTGAAATGAAACACTGAAAATTTTTATTTCTGACTATTACGTCTCTAAAAGCAAACATTTGTAAACGGGACTGAACAATGTAGGTGCCTGGTTGAGTATAATGGGAGAAAATGAACCTGATCCCACATTAGTTCTGTTTTGATTGCAGAGGGTTTAAAATCTGACTGGTGGGTTTGCTGGGTTAGAAATAATGAAGATTTTCTGGGCAATGCAAAAGAATGGCCTGAATTGTCCAGTGTCAGCCTAAAGGACTCAAATTCAATATTTTGAGCACAGAGGAGAGAGTCCTATCCCTGGAGGTGTCCAAGGAACAACTGGATGTGGCAGTCAGTGCTCTGGGCTGGGTGACAAGGTGGGGATTGATCACAGGTTGGACTTGATGACCTTGAACGTCTTTTCCAACTTTAATGATTCTGTGATTCTTTAAAAACAAAAGGAATCCCCCTTTTCCCAGCTCCTCACACTCAGAAACATATGCAAAATCCACAATATCATTGTTAAGGATAATACAAGTGGGTCTATGCGTTTGGTAGAATTGAAATTATAGTACAAAAGGTTTACTTTATGGTATTCATGATGCAACTCCTCTGCACTCAGAGGATGTGGAGATCTTGCATTATTCTTGACAGCCTTGAAAAGCCCTCCAATATTGAAAGAATAACTCTCAGATTTTGTGGGGTTTTTGAAGGAAACAAAAGAGTGTAATGCAAACCACACATTTGGTTGCCCATGTGGCTTTTTCTTTTTTTTAAATAAAACAACCTTTGTCAAACAGAACAAATAAACCTAGAGATCTGAAAATTTGGATTGTGTGCAGGATCTGACTTTTGCCAAGATCAAGAGCTGCCAAGGCAAATGGTAGCATTGCGTTTGGTGCCTCTGACTCCACCACGGCGCCGTTGTCCCTCAAAGATCAGAAGGTTTGTAAATCCCTGTTCAAGGCCTGTGGCTTTCTGCACCTTTTATAGAGATGAACTCTGAGGTCTGGGATTTTGTTGTCCTTCTCCATATAGAGTTCTTCTCTACTTAGATTGCTCTGTTGAAATTTTGCTGTATATATTTTCCACAACACTTCTCCCCATAGAAACCAGGCATGGTAACTTTTAAAAAAAGCTGTGGAAAATATTTCAAATAATTCTAAGCTTCTACTGCTTCCCCCCTCCAAGCTTAATAACAGTAAATATTTTAAACAATCAGAGAAGTTATCCAAAGACCAGGCTGCGTTTTCTGCTGCATTAAAAAAATTAAAATAAAAAATTAAGCCTTTGCTACTGCATTACAATTTTCTTGGTGGATCCATTAATTTTTCTTTAGATAAAATGAGCAATGTATAATTAAAACAAATATAGAACTTTTTTTTTTTAAGTAGGGTTACAAGTGTAAGTAAAATTAATCTTGAAAGCTGTGTCAGTCTGATCTTTTTATATGGTGGCACGAGTTCTGACACAGTACTGTGGGGATTCTGTCACTGTGACAAATTTAGAAGCAAAATAAGGACTTGATAGTCCATAACTTATATAATGTACTCAGAATAATTTTTTGTATTGCTCTGTTAGCATAAAGCCCTGGTATGAATTATGTAAGTTGGTTCAAAATCAGCCAAGGAATTTATCCGGCTCAGCACAATGAGAGGTTTTCTCCAAAACAGCTCCTTTAGTGTCAACCTGCACAAGTGGATGAAATGATGGTGATTTCAGCTCTTCAGAAAATGAAGAAATGGAAAAGACAAGGAGCCTGCAGGCAGCTCCCTGAGTTTGGCTAATAAATGGGAACTCGTTATGGCCCAGTGCCTTGATTGCAAGTGTTGGAGTGTCATAAAGTACACGTAGAGGGAGACCCATGGATTGGTCCACAGTATGGGAAATGGCAGAGAGAGCTGCTGGCAGCTGAAACCAGAACAGCTTGTTGTGTGAACAGCATCCAGAGTGCAGCCACTCTTCCTTTCCTGGCTCGTGAGTTAAATAAACCAAGGCAATTCAGGTGGAGAGTGCTCAGCCAGGACCTGCAGTAAATCAATCCACGTTGCAGCGCCTGTCAGGTCATTTTCCTCACATCAGTGAGTCCTAATTTATGAAAGCCTTTTCCCACACATGCTGTTCCTCCACCATTTTGGTTCCTTTGGGTTCAGATGGTCAAGCTGATGGAAGCCCACCAGGGTGTGGAAATCAGTGCCAGCTGGGCTGTGGATTTCACAGAACAAAGGAACCAAAACTCAGGGGTTTTGTTAAGACCCGCTGAGAATGTTTTGCATTCTGCCTCTCCCTCCCAAGGCCATCAGGTGAAGCAGCCTCTGCCTTTCAGCTGTCCATCCGCCATGGTCAGGAACTCCTCTCGCTCCGGGCCCGCGGGGCCACCAGCCCGGGGAGGGACCCCTGCCGCCGGTGAGTGCCCCGGGGAGCGGCGGGGGCGGGCGCCCGAGGGAGTGGCGCATCCTTCCTCGCATTCCTCCCTGCATCCTTCCCCGTATCCCTTCCCGCATCCCTCCTCACATCCGTCGTTGCATCCCTCCCCTCATCCTTCCCCATATCCCTCCCTGCACCCATCCTACATCCTTCCCCGCATCTCCCCCAGCATCCTTCCCCGTATTCCTCCTACATCTCTCCCCGCATCCCCCCCCTCACCCGCTGCCCGGGCGGCAGTCCCGGTGCTGGCAGTGCCGGTTCCCGGTTTGGTCCCGCGGTTCCGGTGCCCGGTTCAGTCCCGCACAGCTGGCACCTCTGCAGCTGAAGCAGCTCCGGCGTGGGGAGATATCGGTACCAGAGCTCATCTTCTGATGACGTGCTGGACGTGGGGGTACCTGAGGATCGGCCTGTGGTTGTTTCCATTCATTTAAAGGTCCAAACATTCCCTGAAACATTTCGAATTCCTGTAATTACCATTTTCCCCCCTCTCCTTCCCCCCTCCCTCCACCTGGCAAATCGAAAAGCCCTGATACAAAATGCCAGATTGGGGCTGAGTGTTCCGACATTTCAGAGCCTTTCATTTTACTTAATCCTTCTAAAATGCATTTCAATGCATTTTAGCTTGTCATGTAGAGGAATGAAAGCGCCCCATTTAGAAACAGCAAAATGAAACATGCTGGTTGAGTCCATGTTCATTTTGCCTTATTTTTTCCTTCCTGTTTAAACAATTTTGTAGAAAAGACAGAGCTGAATAACAATGAACTAAATATTCATGTTTTGGTAAAGAAAATTGTGACCATAAATGTCACGCACTTCTGTCAGAAATTACATGTATTTTCAAAAATATCACATGACAGTGCTATTTCAGATGGTGATTAGATGGATTAAAGATTTTTTTTTAATCTTCTTTAACAAACACAGATATATAGCAGAACTCAGAGACTTCCAATCCACAATCTTTTTTCTAAAGCATTTCATACATGAAAAGGGAAGAAATAAAAGGGAAAAAAAAAGTAAACGCAAGTCAAAGATTTCACATGCTTTGGAGGACTGTTGAGGTCTGTCTCAGTTGCTCAGTGTAAAGCTTTGTTGGTGTTTCAAATCAATGGGAGCTAACAAAAGGTACTAATTAGCTCTGAGGTTTCTGATTTCTCATCCCTACAACAGTCAGGTTTGACACATCACAGAAAAAGCAGCAGTCTGGGTTTGCCAAGGTTCTGATAAACCCTGCAATGTTTGGCCTCAGCCCTCCAACTCCATCGCTCAGCTCAAAGTTCACTGTAACCCCATTCATGGAAACATCTTTGACCTCAATCCCTTAGAAACCATTTGCTCTCTAATGATCTAGACACAATCCTTGGATTCTCCAAGGTATAAGCAAAATTCTGTCCCAGAGGCCTCCAGCTCTAGGACCTAATGACCGAACAGGAATTGTGTGTCCCTTCCAGCTGAGGATATTCTGTGATTCCAACAGCTGTACTCAAAACCACCCTGCATTGCCACATGTCCTGTGCCGCACCACAAGTCCCAGATCTTTGCAATTTATGGCCTCATGTTGTAGGGCTCAAGTGAAACTGTCATGATGGAAAAATCTGAATCTTGGTTCATCTTTGTTTGATGGTGCTGCGAGAAAATGAGCAAACAAACCAGCTGACCACATGTGGGCTCTCTTGGGACTTCCTTACCTCTAAGTAAACATATACAATGGATTTTGCAACTAAAAAATATTATCCCACGTAAATAAGAGCTATTGTATTGAAAACTATGTTCCTGGTATGAGCACCAAATTAGTTTGGAATTTTATTTCAAGTTTTAAAAAAGCTGTTTCAAAAGAAGCAGACCTGTGTGATCAAAAAGCAAGATTTGGTCTGTATTTTAAGCAAAAAAATCTGGAGAGATTTAGCTAAGTAAGTAAAGTAAAATATCTGAGTAGACTCTTCTGCTTAATATGGTGGAAGACATGCAAAATTATGTTGTCAAATTCAAATTATCCAAGATTAATTCCAAAGAAATCAAAAGCTGAATCTCTGCAATCCTGCCAAAAGTTAGGCTACCTTGTCTAAATCAATTACTTCAGAGTAGCCATCTGCTAATAATCCATGTGCTGCAATGCAGCCTCTTGGAATCTTACTGCTCCAGAGAGGGAAAAATGAAAATAAAAGCAAGCAGAAGAAATCCCAGGGGACTGTAGCTTCAGGAGGCGAAAAATTGGTGCTTTTTGCTTGCCTGTCTCTTCCCAGTTTCCTGCCCCCTTCAGCGTATGAGAAAGGCAAGAAGAGTTTGTGCACTTTGGAAACTCGATAGGAGGCAGCAGCTGATCTTCCCATCACCAGCCTAAAAATAATTCACTCCAGGGCTTGGAGCGGCTTCACTAAGTGGAGGAAAATCCTGCCATCGGGATGATATTGATCACATAGCACAACCGAGTGACACTTTGGGTTGGTATTTTGGGGTTGTGTTTACAAAGGTAAGCTGCAGAGTTTGATCTAACATTCAGCAACCAAACGGGGCATGCGATGACCCTCCCCCCATTATCTCCCACTAACCACCTCCTCCTCCTCCTTCCCTTTATATCTGTGGGACAGGGCTGCTCCTCGTTCTTTCCTGGGATTACAACTCCAATCTCTTTTTCCTTTTCCATTCGCAGGCGTTCTCAGCCTTTACCGTCCCCTCCTGCTGATGTTTTCTTTGCTGCTGTTCACAGGGTTACGTTTCTTTTTTTAAACTGTCCTGTCTTGGCAATGTGAAGTCGAAGGTTTTACAGCAGGCAGCGTAGCACGCTGGTGTTGGGGATCGCATTGTGTGGAGAAGCTTTCCAAAAAAGAAAGAAAGAAAAAAAAAAGCGATGTATTTAGATGTGTGAGACCACTGCAGATGTTTGTGTGAAATGCTTTGCAGTGCCAATAGCCTGTTTAGCACCACTGCCGTTGTGATTTTCCCTGTGTTTGGAGGCTGATCCAGAAGGCTCCCGAAGTCAATGAGATTCTTTGCATTGACTTCAGCACCGTTTGGATCAGGCTGTGGCACACGGCAGTTAGCGCTGCGAATGCTGACACGCACCAGAGGTAATTCATCATCCTGAGGCCCAGGGGAGCTGGGACAGTGCTTAGCAAGGAAGAGGGGTCTGTGGAGCATAGGTGGTCACAGCTTAAATAAGGAATAAAAAGAAAATTGTATTTTGTATCGGGTCATTTTTGATAAAAGAGATTTTAAAGGGGCAGCGCTTTCTGCCGTTACCTCAGCAGAACTCTTTGCAAGCCTATAGATCACATAGGTTGGGTTAGAGTGCTTTTGGGAAGGTAAGAAGAGCAAAGTAGAAGGGTTAAACATAGAAAGGAAAAAGATTCAGAGCACTAACCTAAAATCTGTGGAAAACCTTAGTTAGGCCTTCCATTGTGTGCATTCAAAGCTATAAATTAATCATTTGTCCGTAGTTAAAATTTACTATGGGAAATTCCAGAAGGAAAGACAAATTCTTGCTTTTGTGATTTATTCAGAAGATAAGAACTAAGTACTTTTGTAAAACTCAGAGTACTTTCTCCACCCTGCACCTATATGCATACACATATGTATATACATACATGTTTATATGTATATGTGGGCATATAATGCACATTCTATGTGAGACGAAAATTAAATTTGATCTGAACTGAGACACAAGTATGCTCTGTGAAGGGATATATTTTACTTAGGAAGTGCAACTATCAATTTATATCTTTTTTTTTTAAAATATGGACAACAGAACTACTGCAATAAATGTTTTTCAAAATATTCTTATTCCCCCAAACAAGCTCCACCTGAGGAGTGTACTTATACTCTTTATAGTCATAAGTACCTTGCAGAGCATGACGATCAGAGTGATAATCCAGGTAAGATGAAACTCTTGAATATGAAGATTTTTAAGTCCACTTTAAAAGACCCTTAAGGTAGTTAAAATGTCTTTAATTAGAATTCTTATAGTTTTGTACTTGGTGAGGATGTTCTCATAATTTTAATGGAAATTTAGATTATCTACCATTTTTCCATTGTCTTCTTCAAAATTGCTTATGGAAAATATATCTCATGAACTGGCTTAGTGCCCTGAGAATCCCCATTTATGCTTGTTAAAATGAGATTTGTGAGTGTTTAGGTTCAATGTTTTGTCATTTCCATGTTTGCGACTTTGACCTATTTTCTTTCTTCCCTAAACTTCTCTCCTCTTCATAGTGAATATTTATTCATGAATCCCTTTTGTGCTGTTTTCTGTTTATTCTCTTTTGACTGTGTCTATCTACCTTAGCCTAAAACCAGGAAGCCTCGACTTGCCAGTAATGGGGACCTTAGCATCAAAATTTAAATGGTTAAAGGAAAGGACGTGAGGGTTTTTTTAGCTATTTCATTGAAGGGTGAACTGCTGTTCGGATAGTTCACATCCTCATTAAAGTAAACCGACAGGGAATCAGATTCCCAAATGGTGTAAAGGAGAGCTGAAACTTGCCTTCCACTGGTACCAACATGGGCCCATCCTCCTGATTGTTCTTTCCATTCCCCTCCTCTGTGAAGTTTGGCTGGTGGCTTTAGCTCATACTGACTATTCAGCACAGGCCATTCTCAAAGGGAGAAGGCAAAACCACCTCTGAGAATCTCTGATGAGTTGTAGAGTTCATAAAGACAGAAGTTAAAGTGAGTAATTTGACAGTAACTTTGAAGGACGAAGGCCTTCCAGCCTACAAGCGTTGAAACAAAAAATTACCTGGCAGTTGGCACTCCTGCTGGGTTTGCTGAATGTAGCTGGTGTCCTCAGATGGCACATGCTTGTTATCAGATGATCTTTGTCCCATTACTACATTTCCATGTCTGAAATGATAGATTAAACCTAGCATGCTTGGCAACATTATTGTAAAGAGTAACATTCCTGCTATAATTAGCCGTGAAGCAAATACATTGTGATGTACCCACGTTGGTGCAGTCACCCCAGCATAACTTGTTGGCCTACTGTATTCAACAGCAAGTGAAACTCTCTCTGGGAAAGCCATTTTTTGTAGTGACTATGAATAACATTGTCCTTTTAAATGAGTTTATGAGCACCTCAACAGTTATTCTGAAAAGCTGCTACTATCTGATGAGAAGTAGTGGTTCATTACTGCAGATGACCAACAATAACTTGCTACCCCTTCATCTGTTTTCTCCAGAATAGTCATGTTTAGGTTACACAATTTATTTTCTCAGTGTGGCAGTTAGACTGCTCCCATTTCGTTCGGACATTGCTGTTTGCCAGTCAGAGCCATCTTCCTCCAGAGAAACTTTCAGCTCCCAAGATTCCAACCTAAACATGAGCTTTGAGAAAAGGTCAATCCATATGAGAAGAAGAGGCCTTTGCTTTCCAGTGCCTCTGCCTTCCTTTGGGACCCACAGATAAAGTTTTGCTAAGAGGCTGGTGGACATTTCTCCACTTTTATGTCCTGGAGACAGTCCTGCATGAGCCAACTTGGGAATTGAAGTAGGGCAAGTGCAGCAGTTCAGCTGATGTCAAGCTTGATGGGAGCAGGGCTTCTTATCTTGTGAACAGCACCATGGTGATTAAGACTGTTAATTGTGAGACTGAACTAATGTTTGTGTGGCTCTCCGCTGGACTGTGAGCCCACAGCAAGGCAGGCAGACTGCTGAGGGTGATAAACCCACCTGGCTATGCTGCTTAATTCACCTGTTTACCCATCCAGGCAGTGCTGCTTCCAGTGTTCCCAAGGAAGGCTCCTGGCAGGTGTAGGAGCACAGCTGCTGCTGTGGAATGCAATAACCTCTCTGAGTTGAAGCATTAAAGGCTTTAATCTCTTCCATCCCTGTTACAACGGAAATCTCTTCAAGTTTCTCCTCCTGTGGCTCTGGAGCCAAGTTTTACCCCTTTGATCTCTCCCCGCATACTTACTGCGGCCTAAAAAGTCCATCTCCTCATCTTTGGGAAGGAGAAAATCACCTTTGGCCACAGGGTGGGAAAACTTCAGTCAGCCCTGTATTCTGATTTGCTTAGGTCTAATTCCAAGACCTTCAGCATTACAGATTTTGCTGTTCTGTGTGATCAGCATTCTGTCTTTTTTTGCGGGAAAACCAAAACTATTCACTGTATTTAGTTATGTGGAGAGAAACAAACAGCACTTCCTCAAATGGGCGAGATACCTCTATTTCCCTCTCTACAGATGTAGTTCTGACTGAAGCCCAGCATTTGCTTACTGTAAGAGTTAAAGCCAAGGGAAGAATAATTTTATTTTTATTAAGGGAACCAAATTTGTTCAGTGGTCAGTCATAGAAATGTTCCATCTTCCTTTCCTGCTGCAGTTTTCAATGAGTTACAACAGTAAGCACAACTGCAAGTCTTCAGTTCTTCATGTCTTGGTTTTTTAATTTGTTGTTCTTCCTTTTCACATTTTCATTTCATTTCGTGAAATCTTATGGTTGTACAGAAAGGAGGGAATGGTGCCTTTTTGCTCTTTCACTGGGTCACTGCAGTCAAGATCTTCAAACTGTCTTAATTTCCAGTTTTTTAACTCAGTTTTTTGAGTGAAACCTTTCAAAACCAAGACTCATTAAAAGTCAGTGTAGCTGAGTCCTTTTAAAACTCTTCAAAATTCTTAGAATTATTAAAAATCTCTTTAGCATTTACCCCACTACTAAAATACTGTTTGAAAATGCAACTTAGACACTCTAATTAGTCTGAAGCTTTTGAACATACTATTTACACTGCTTGCAGCCCTAAGAATGTGTCCTTCTGTAGCTACACTGAACTTTCCAAGTATGGGATCTGAGCATGGGCACGAGAAATTTTGCCATTATATTATCAAATTTTTATTTGAAAAAGATTGAAGGCTGCACTCTTTTCTTAGATGAGTGATTGCATCTGAAAACTTGTCATGGTCCAACTCCTGTTATTTTTAGTGGAGCTGCAAAAGCATTGTTGAAAAATGCCCTGTACTGTCTAGAGAAATCAAGGATTTGTTCTTCTGCCTTAGGGGTTTTTCTTTCTGTCCTTCTTTGGAGATGAACACAGCTTATTAAACTTTGAGGCTAATGAAAATGAGCTTCTGGAGGCATGCCCTGATGCAGCAGAAAGTAATGGCTAATTTCAGCTTCAAACCAAAGGGCATTGACTGCAAATGCAAAGCATCCTCCCTTTGATATCAGCAAAACCTCATCCAGTATATTTCTCTTATCTAGGAAACTTGAGCCAAGAGGTAGGAACTACATTACATGCTTTATTCCAGGGGGTGATGGGTCTGTGCATCTTTCCACCTCCAGAGTCTCGTCTGTATCTAAGTTTTCCAAAAAACACAGCAAGTTCCAGTGGCTTGTGTCACAAAACTGTGGAGGGTGTGTTGGATCTGCTTTCTGAACCAGAAATGGGTGGAAAGGGAATGACAGAGAGGTTCCTGTCTCCCCACAAGGCACACTGGAGATGACATTATTTCTCAGAGTGCTAAGGCAGTGCAGGGTGTTTTCATACACCACTCCTGAGGATCCAGAGGACTGCCAGCAGCAGAAGGTGTTGTGAAATTTGGGATGTGCCAACAGATGCAGAACATGAGTCCTCCACTTCCAGCCACAGCTCATTCCCAGTACAGTGGAGATGGAAAAATGGGTGGAAGAAAGGAAGGAAGGGAGGGAGAAGGGATCACTGGACTGTTAATGCTTCTCATCTCCTCTATTCCCCATCAGTGCCAAACTGTACTGGATGTGTGTCCTGAGCTGGGTGCTGCTGAACAGGGAAGTTGTACATTTTCTGATTTGGCATTTGAGGAGGCCAAAGCTGCACTGGGTCAGCACAGCATCACATCACTGATCGGAATATTTTGATAGGTTTTGAGCCTGTGGAAGTTTCATGAACATGGTCACTGGATAAACTGATTCATGACGAGGTTTTCTGATTAAAAATCTTAAGAATTTAGTGTCAGTTACCCTATCTCATTTCATTTGCAATGTAATCTTTTTTATTTTCTGAGGATTTTTTACAGACTATCCAACCTCAGCTTGATTTTCTCTCTCATTTTGAGAGAAGATGATTAAATTCTACTTCTCTCTTTTTTGAAATGAACCTGCAACAAAAGTCTCATGAAAGACTGCCCATACCTTCTCTTGAAAAATATCACCAGTATGATGGGCACTGTCTCTAGATATCAGTATTAACTAATAGGATCAGGTTCTTTTCTCAGCCCTGGCAATGTGTGAAGGATAATCGGTTTTCAGAGTGTTACTGGACATACTCCATCACAAAACCAGGCACAGCACAGATTCTTGCGGAGATTCAGATGTGATTCTTCAAAGATGCATCTTTCTTGAGAGCTTTTAGGGACTATTGTTTGAGGTGTGATAGGAAACCTCTGCAAACTGATGTTGGGGGTCTAGTTAGGAGAAAACACCCTCCCTGCAGTTGATAGTCCTTCACTTGAACATTTGCTGCCTCTGTTCCATTTCCCTTCCAAAAAAATGGGAAAAAAACCCAACAGTTCCCTTAGCTTCCCTTGGATGTGGTTTTCATCCTTTCTCCCAGATTGATTTTTTGGGTAGAAGCCAAAAGCTACAGTGGGAGTCAATGATTCAGTGCTCATCTGAACCCGGGATTCTCCTGCCTTTCAGTACCACTCCAACCACTAGACCACAACAGCATCTTATGCTGCCTCCGAAAAGAGTCATCCTTGTGGGAAAGGGAGGAAAATTCCCAGCAGAACTCCCTTGGACTTCTGACCTTCGACAAAAATGAGGAAACAGCGCTTCTGATTTTCAAGAGATTACCATTATCATTATGTTTCCCTTTAAAAAGACATGTCAGGCTTTTACAAATTAAACCCAAACAACCTCTGTGTGGTTTTTTTTTTAAAGTTCCTATTTGTTTTGCTAATAACTCCTTGATATATTCAGACAGAGCCTGCATTAACAGAATGTTTCTTTTCTGTTACTAGCATTATGCATTTATGAATGTATTTTGGCATAAAAACAAAATGATAGAATGATAGTGGTCATATCATTCTATTCATTATAGAGAATGGGCCAAACTCTCCATCAAACTGTGTTACAGCACAGGGACTGTTAGCAGGTGGAGGTTACTGAAGTTCGAGTCGGTTGACCCTCAGCTTTTGCCTCACAGTGAGTACGTGAATGCAAGTTACCCTTAACTTCTGGCAAATCTCAGCTGTAAACTGCTGATATATTTGGGAAAGGGAGTGCGTTTATCACACTCCTTTCAAAGAAACTCCTCTTCGCTGACGTGTTTTTGATATGAGTTATGCTTTTTCAGATCCAAAAAGAAGTTGGTTAAAAGCTAAAAGGGATTTTAGCAGAGGTTCAAAGCGCCTCTTTGAATTCTGTATTGCTGTGAAAGTCTGCATGTTTATTCTGTCTCCAAGAGACTACTAGTGTAGTTTATGCTTACCTTGTTATGATTACCTGGTTTAAACAACTTACAGAACTAATCTGAACTATTTGAGGAAAGAAGGAAACCTTTTTCTCCTTATTCAGCTGACTTTTTTTTTGTTTTTAATCTACATTCATGCATTTTTTGCATCCCTATCCTGTTCTGATTCTGCAAAATCCATTAATGCCAACGTTGTTGCAGACAGATACTTTGCTGAATTAAATATATTCCTTCTATTTTAGCATGTAAAATTTGAGAAAAGAAAAAGGTGTGGGTGAATGGGTTTCACACAACTTCTTCTAAAGCACTCTGTTGCTGTGCAATTCTCAGGCAAAGAAATGAGCAGGCAAAGGCTTTGCAATCCTGTTTGATCTTCTTATAAAGAAGAATGAAAAAATAAATGATGCACAAGTTGACACGAGCCAGAACCTGGCCATAACTCCGGGTCACTCTATGGCCCACGCTCTGCAAGCATAAACACAGGAGCTTATCTTGGTGTACAAAGATAATCTCACAAGAAATCATGGAAGTCAGAGACTGCTGGGATGAGTCTAAGCATGTGCATAAGGGTGTTCAGGATCCAGCATAAATTCTGATTTTCTGCCTAGGCAGTCTTCAGTACCACCTACTTTGGTTAAGAGTTCGTTGTTTATCTGTAATGCCTCATGTATGTGTCCATTGTTCTATGTGACAACGAAGAAATACAAAATATCAGTGAGTGCAAAGCTGCCAGATCACAAATACCAAAGGTTCAGAGCTTGCACTGGGAATGCAGTGTAACAAATTATTGGAGATATTGCACAGAAAATGCTGGCTCACCAAAGATACAGCAACACACAGGAGTCAGTTTATGTCCATTTGGGTTTTGTTATGAGAAATGGAAATACTTATTATTCAAATCTTCTACTTTCTTTCTTTATATTCTTACAGAGCTTTTGCAGCATAGTGTTTGTACCTATAATGAGCACTAGAAGTTATAGCATAATGTATTTAAAAATAGTACTTAAATAATGAATGCAGCTAAATATAAAGAATATTATCAAAATATAAATAATACTAATGTCATATAAACACAGCCTTCTAAGGTGCTTGTATTTGAAAAAGCCCAAAATAATTTTCAAAATACAACTGTGTTATTCTCTATGGGTTGTTCAGTGTGCTCCTTCCCTGTCTCTTTGCTATATTTATTTTTTCTTTAGCCAAGGGGAATGCCAGCACTCTTGGCAGTCAACAATTCTCTCTTTTCTGTAGTAGCCAGACCCTCTGGAAGAGATGGGACTTGCATTTTGTGGTAATGACAATACCTCAGCCTACAACATCAGTGCTGGTGTCCTCAGGAATGTCTGCTTTGTGGATGCCCTCAACTTGGTCCCTCATGTCTTCCTGCTCTTTATCACCTTCCCAATTTTGTTCATTGGTAAGTTATTCCATGGAGCTCTGCCATCCCACAAACACCAGAGCATCTATTTATACTCAGTCATGTTTGCATGGGCTTGGTGAAACCACTGGATGCTTTATATTAATGAATTCTGAAAAAGAAGAGGCAGAATGGCTTCACCCAGAGGACGTGAGGCCATGAAATGTGGGAATTTTAGATATGAATCTGAACTAATCAGCATGAAGAGATGGATGAGAACCAGAGAGATCAGATCCAAATGCTGTGAAACTTCTCTCTGTAGAAGTTTTCTTCAGATTTGAAAGTGGCAACTGGCAACCTTTGCTATTATCAGATATTAGAAGACTTAGGGCAGTGGGCCTGAATTTCCTTGAAGTTACATGAATTATAGAGAATATCCAAAATGTTCACCTTGGATCAAAGGCTAGGAGAAGTGTAGGAAATATTTAAAATGGAATAATTCTTTCTTTTGCCAACATTTGTAAACAAAAGTAGAGCAACAGAGATAATTTTTTCCCCACAGGAATAAAAACTAAAAAATGATAAATCCCTCCTGAGGAATTTAGGACAGTGGAGGGGCTCCAGCTCACATAGTCTTGTAAAAGAGCCCACCTAAGATAGTACTCTAATGATACCTTTTTTCTGTAGTGGTCTTTTTATCCCAGTTAATTTGCAATGGTGAAATAAATGCAATTTAATACTTCTCCAGAGGTGTCAAACAGTGGCTAATTGATTGTAGGAGATTAAGAGACTTGAACAACCATCAAAAGTATTAGTGAAAATTAATATTCTCCTGACAATTGCAGGAGAAATGGCCATGTCAGTTCTTCCATGTTACCTTCCTGGTGTTGCATGTGTAGATGGTAATGAATTTCTTCCACAAGGAAGATTTGAATTTGGGGCTAAATTTGAATTTGAGATTTAAGGGCTTTCATCGTGCAAAAAGACTCCAAAGTGGCTGAATAAAAGGCTACAGGAGCTTGTGGGCTAAGACACTCTGTCTAATGGTGACGTGATCCAGTGACTAAAAAGTAATTAAATAATTAGGCAAGAGAAAAAGAAACAAGTTCTAAAAAATTAAAAAACAAAGACTAGAAAGAAACCCCAGGGTTATGGAAACTCTCTCCAACAGTGCTGGATTTTTACCTCAGTGCTGGCTCTTCCTTTGAGGTGAGATTAAAATCATCCTTTAAGGACAGGGCTTTTATGCAGAAGTGTTTGGTGGAAGTACAATACAAGATCTGAGGGCAGAGATAATATTTTAAAACAGTCTGTGTTATGCATCAAGTGCTGCTTCAATATTTTTAGAGGTATTAGCCAATCAATTTTGAAATAGTATTGCAGCCACTGGAAATTCCCTCTATTTTGTATCAATGTTAGGAAAAAAATATTAGTTTAAATTGTATGTTATTTATGTAAGTATGTGATTCTTTGTTTTCTATTTTGTATGCTAATTTTCAAGACAAATAGTGGTTGAACAAAGCATTAAAAGCCAACTGGAGTCCACAGTATAGACTGACTCCAAACCTGAAGTTTGGTGATGAGCTGTGTTTGTACAGATATATGGACAAAGAAAAAATGAAAAGCAGCCTGGGAGAGACAAAGATAGGAGCAAAGTCAAAGCAAACCATATTAGATTAGGAGTCTCAGAGAACTACAGAAAATGCTTGAGATACGCTTCTCTCTATGGAGAAAAGAGAATAATTTGTTCCTGCAGTATTTTGCATATTAAACAAGGTTGAAATGGTGAAATCCTGACAGTTTCCAAGAATGAATAAACTTAGGTTCTGGTTTATGTGTTCCTGAGTCACCTGATGAGCCTCTAAGCATGATGAGATGCTGCATCCTTGTGTATCAAAAGCCCAGCCTGGGTTTTAAACCGAGTTCGTTCCGTTTCTTTTTGTTTGGTTTCTTTACTTCTCCCAAACGTGCTGTTGTTGAGATTCTCCACGGGCTTTGGGAAGCCTGTCAGGGAATTCCAGGAGTTACCTTACAGTAAGAGAGACTTTTGGGCTTACTGACTCAGGACAGCCCTGTATGTGTGTGGGAAGAGACAGAGGCCAAGGCTCGCCACCATGAGAAAGCCAACCTGCGGTCAGGCCTCAGCTTCCTCCTCAGATCCTCTGTGTCCCACTTCTTGCTGGGTTGCTGGCCTCAGAGAGGATCTTGCCTGGAAAGGACAGGTGACATCTGAGGTGATGACATGGAAATAGGCTTCAAGTTTAATTTGTTGATTAATTTGAGTCCTGGAGTTGTGTTGGGAGCTTTAAAGGGCCAGGAATGCAGAGGCCTAGGAGGCTGGGCTGTGCCTGAGGGACAGAAGTTGTGAAATCACTATTCAGTGTTCCCTCAGACTGTGCTGCCAAGCAGGCCTGAAACAGATAATAAATGTTACTTGTTTCAAGTAAATGCATCTTGGAGGCCTCATTTGAGGATGCAGCTTTTGTATCAGTTGGAAATTTTTCCCGCTCTTGTCTGTGACTGTGAAAGATGTGAGGACACCATCACTTCAAATCTGTCAGTCCCTGTTGTCTGAGGGTGCCGCTTGGGATGGGGGGTTATTTTGTTATTGTTGTTGTTTCCCTATAATTTTTCTTGGCCAGGGATGACTTCTCTTTGGTTGTAATTTGGGAAAAGTGTTGTCTCCTTGTCTTCAGGGTTTGATTGAAATGATGGGGCAACTGAGACACTCCTGGGTCATCTTTTTAGTAACAACAGCCCTGTAGTCTTGTAGGGGGTTTGTATCAATGGCATATAACTGTGCCCCAGAAAATTGATAACCAGATCAGTCACTGACTGGCTGTGAGATAACCTTCCTCTTTCCTTGCTATCATTTCCCAGGCTGGGGAAGCCAGAGCTCCAAAGTGCAGATTCACCACAATACCTGGCTGCACTTCCCTGGGCACAACCTGCGGTGGATCCTGACTTTCACCCTGCTGTTTGTGCACGTGTGTGAAATAGCGGAGGGGATCGTTTCCGACACGTAAGTGGCAGAGTTTGGTGGATAACCACTCTAATTGCATTTGTTAATGAACAGTGTCAATGCCTGATGGGCTGGCTAGTAAGGCATGAGGAGGTTTTCCCCCCAAAACTTCATAGAATCCTTTCATGAACTGTCAAGGTTTTAATCAGGTGAAGGTGAAGCCGTTGTTCTTAGCATTTATTCTTCTCTCAAGCTATAATGGCAAGCAAATATTGACCAAAGTTAAAGCACTCATGAGGACAAAAATCTTTTTGTCTCTAGGAAAGTCATGTTTGTCCTCTTAAATAGATTAGCAGAACATGTATGGTTTCACACAGTGCTGAAAACAATGCACCAAATTCACTAATATATACATTACTTATTTTCAGACAAATGAAATCTCGCCACCTGCATCTCTTTCTACCAGCTATAATGGGATTTGTGGCTGCCACTGTATCCATAGTCTATTACCATAATATTGAAACATCCAACTTTCCAAAGTTACTGCTGGGTAAGTCTAAGTCTGATATTTATGTATTCTTACAAATCACAGTATTTTAGCCAAAGTCAGCTTGTGCAGGTTGAAGAGGATGGTGAAGAGAATATTAAAAGAGAGAGGAATAATTCTCTGCTCTTCAGCTGGTAGCATCATAGGAGTTACTGCAGTGTTCATAAGGTACACACTGAAAACTGCTTTTAAAATTATCACAAAAGAGAAAGCCTTGCATGCCTGTTGCATTTCTATCATGAGCTTTTAGGGTTTTTTTAACACTGCTCATTATTTTGAGTAAAAACTTGCCTGCGCTCAAAAGGGCTATTTCAAAAGGGCACTTTGAATAGTGATCTGACCACAAACCATCCTATGCAGATGCTGCTCTTTCTCAACATCTTTTGCAGCTGATTCTGAGATCATCCCATCTGCTCTCTCAGTCAAGAAATGGTCAGACTAGGCATTGCAGAATAATGTTCCATACAAGTACATTGTCCAAACTGCCTATGACTCAACCACCTGAACAAGCCCCTGACAGATGCCAGCCAGGATGCAGGATAACACTACATTCCATAAACTCTTTTTCAAAATGAGCACATTTCCATATTCTCACTTGGGATGCACCTTGCTTTTTCAAAGAGGCAATGTGACATTTGTTAAGTTATGTGACTTTTCCTTCACTTTAAAAACAAGGTTCCTCTTCAGATTAAATCCCTTTCAGTGGACTTTCTTAACTGTGTGAAGATCTGCCATTGTGGATCTGTTTGAAGAGTTGTGCCCAGGAAAGAAAACAGTGGCTGGTGACATAGAGGATCACTGGGCCTGCATTGCGCCAAGACATGGAAGTTAAAATGGTGTAGTTATACTTATTTATTATTTATTTTTAAATTCTGCTCTTGCACCTGTTTTACAGCTCTGTTTCTTTACTGGATAATGGCCTTTGTCACCAAAACCATCAAGCTTGTCAGATACTGCCAGGACGGGGTGCCTTTTTCTCAGCTGCGTTTCTGCATCACTGGAATCATGGTCATCCTCTATGGGCTGCTGATGGCTGTGGAGATCAATGTCATCCGAGTCAGGGTATGTGGCTTCTTCTTCAGGATCTGGAAGAATATCAGTGGTATCATGGGGATGAAGATGGGTCCTTAGTCCCAGGAACTTTGGCTTGTGTCAAGTTTAGGCCCGAGTTTAGCCATAAATGTTTGGTTAATTCTATGGAAATCAGTGGTGATTTAAATATCTTTAAAATGTATGTTCTTGATGTATCCCCTGGGCTTGGTGTGTGTGTGTGCCTGTGTGTATCTATCCACACAAATTGCACACATATTTGTATAGATAGATGTATATTTGTGCACATAAGGAGGGTGTAGGTGTGTGGATGCAATTTATAAAACATGTGCTGTGTTAGTGCTGATGAACTATTTATGTAGTGAATGTGTCAGTTAGCGTATGTTCTTACCCATGATAATTTAAAATAGAATTATTTCCCAAGAATTCATTTTTGCTGTTGCTCAGCTTGAGATAGGTGGTACTGATAGAGTTAAGAACTGTATCCACACCCCATGTTGCTCAATTGTTTGCCAGTTATCTGTCAAAATGGAAATGCTCCTATTTACATGCAAATTTATATTTAAATTCAACATGTAATTACCTTTAAATGCAAATTTGAGACTGTGGTTGTCTTGCATATAGTTTTTACTAAAAAATTACCATGAATAAGATAATTCCCCAGCCCATGTTTGTCTATTTTCTCCTCTCCAGAGGTATGTGTTTTTCATGAACCCTCAGAAAGTAAAGCCTCCAGAGGATCTGCAGGATCTTGGGGTGAGGTTCCTGCAGCCCTTTGTAAATTTGCTCTCAAAGGCAACTTACTGGTGGATGAACACTCTCATTATATCTGCTCATAAGAAACCTGTGGACCTGAAGGCCATCGGGAAGCTCCCAATTGCAATGAGAGCACTGACAAATTATGTCTGTCTCAAAGAAGCCTACGAGGAGCAAAAGGTAACCACAGAAGTCCATGTCACTGTTTGGCCTTAGAAACCCAAAGCATCACTTTGAATTTCTTCAGCTTTCATGAAATCCTCATTTTAGGAATTTTTAACTTAGGACTGTTTGTTCCAAGGTGAAATATTAGCGTAGGAAGTTCCATTCCAACAGTTACTGTTTGGTTTTAAGTGAATTTATAGCAGGAGAGAGTTGCCAAACTGAGTGCAACTGGAAACTAAAACCACAACAGACTGATCACTTGCTAGATTTTAATAGTGAAAGATTTGTTTAAATCTTAGCTACTTAATGAAACTGCAAGACATTCTGTCCATAATTTCAGCTGGAAACACTCATCTTCACCTTTTTTTTTTCTCCAGACAGAGAAATAGCCAAAACCACACATCAAGAATAGCCAAAAGACTGGTGTCTAAGCAGTGATTTAGTCACCCATCCCAATCACAGCAGCATACAGGCTGCTATCAACTCCATCCCAGCCAGACCCAATACAGAGAGCATGGCTGGGGAAACTCACTGGGTAGGGCAGGATTTTCCAGGGAAACTTCTGGATGCATTTAGGCAGCTCTCTGCTCCCAGCACCTAATGGAGCTGCAGGCTCCCTTCTGTGCCTTCTGAGATGAAACAAGAATCACTACAATTTGTTATATTTTCATAGATATAGGTTGTTTCTCTTTCCTTCTGCAGTCGAGGATTACAGAGACCAGAGATCAAGATCCTTCTGCTTTAAGCAGAAAGCTACTGACTCATTGGAACTGCTTTTCACAGCAGCTTGGGAGAGATGCATCCCTTAGGCCAGCTCCTTAAGGTGCCTAAATCCTTCTTAAAGAGGGATATGCACCTACATGATCCCAGGACCTGAGTCTGTGCCATTCTTGATGACAGGCACAACAGCTGGGTGCCAGCATTTGTCTTGTAGCTCGTTCACATCTGCAGGTACTGTCTGTGCCTGCACAAAAATGCAGTTCAGATGCCAAAAGGCAAGTTAAATGTGCTATTGCTTGTGTGCATGAGCACGAACTTTCAGTGTGTAGCTTCCCTCAGTGTGTGTCATGCACATATAAACACTTGCATAAATGTTATTTATGCAGTTGCAGTCACCTACATTTCTGATGCTGCCTTACATCAGATATTTTGTGTTCTGTAGTTGTCTAAAGTCTTGAGATTACTACAGGCTCTAGCACATTTGTGCTGCTATTCAAAAACAGGCTGTAACCCTGAAGTAAACTGGTATTTGTAGATAAAGTAAACCAAATGGCTAAAGTAAATCCAAGGAGCCAGGCAGTGGAACTCACTGCAGTTCATTCCTGTGGAGAAATGTGTTGGCTTGTGCCTGGTTGGGCCAGAAAACAGCCACATAATTAGGAAAATTCTTCAGATTGGAGTGTGGTCTACAGTCTGGAGGCGGTGATACGCCGCTGTCTCTGCTGCCAAGTGTGTATTTTACACTAATCTCCTGCAACTGGTGAGGGGAGCCCCACAGCCTCCTCTGGATTAGGTGGGGTTACCCCTGCCTGTGCCTGGAGATAGCTCTTCTCAGCTGTGCTCCACGGACCTGCAGAGAGAAAACTCCTGTTCCTTCCCAAACCCTTCTTATCACACCTTGATGAAAGGTGCTGAACATGACCATGAATACTCTATATTGTAAAATGCCTTTGAGATAGCTCACATGATGTTGTCTTGCTATGAAAATGGAAATAATTGTATCAATTCTCACATAATTCCATTTACCCCCCACCCCCAAAAAATGTGATCCTGTTTCTGTTGTTGCTTGGCTTTTGTTTCAGTTTCTATAGAAGCAGTCTAGATGTTTCACACCACATACCAGTGCATCATATTTCACATATCCAAAAATAGATTTAGCACATTGATATTACATTTGGCTTACCCCACCAACCTAAATCCTGTATAATTTGTCCTGACAGTCAATAGAAGGCTTTTCTTTTGGGCACATAATAGAAAAATCAATTTTTAAAGTCAAGGGCCATTAGTTTCCTATGCTTGCTATTCATGTGCCACTATGGATCTTACCTGCTAGGGCAAAAAGAAAGGAGGAGTGAAACTGTGCTAACTATAAATCACAGGGACAGGGCATTGCCCTTCAGCACCAGGCTTATACTGCCAGCTCCAGAATTATGAGAAGAGTCAGATTTCCACATTTACTGAGGCAAACCTTACAGGTGACTTGATTTATCAGCAAGCACTGTATCACTGCCCTTTATTCCAACTGTGGAGTGCCCAAGGTAGAGAAAATTACAGGAATTTGAAAGGAAGTTGACAAAGACAGGGAAAACCTAATCAAGTGGCACCGCTGAGAACAGCAGCCCAGACTGGTTAATTAACACAACAACATTCTATGCAAGCCCATAACAATCAAGGACCATTCTGGAAAAGAAATTATCATTAGAAAAATTCTTTCTTCCCTCTTCCCATTACACGCTTCAGCTAATATGAAGTCTTGATTAGAAAAATAAGAAAAAACAGTGTTTAGCAATAAATTAGATAAATTAATTAGTATTTTTTCCAATGAAAATGAAACAGATTTCATGTAGTGATGACCTGTATGTGAATTGTAGTAACAATGAAAATGGCTATTAAATTGTTAGAGAAATAAGGATTTAGCTTTGCCATTTACCAAATTTGCCATTAATTGAATGCCCAGAATAATATAACAATTTTTTTTTCCAAAAGATGGCAGCTGTTTACCCAATAAATTAGCTTAGCTCCTCTCAAGCTGTTAATGTTATTAATCATTTATTTGAGAAGGGTGATTAACCCTTTTAGGGCACTCAAGCTCAAAATCCATTCGGGTACAAATTCAGGGCCTTTTGTCTGGGCAACTCACACAAGGCCCTTGTGCTCTTTCCCTCCTCAGAGGAAGCAGTTTCGTTCTCACCCCTTTCTAGAATGGTAGCTCTGATTTGACCCCATAGTGTTCATTCTGCCTTCCTAAGCTCCCTGGCATTGTCCTGGCCCAGTCTCTGGCAGCCACCTGGTCCACCTGCACATTTTGGCACCATACACATTATCCATCTCATTGTGGAAATGGCATAAAAGGGAAAAACTGAGAAAAGAGTTGAAAAAAGATGAGGCAGCCAGGCAGGTTACAGGCACATTTGCTTTCCTTTGGTGAATTTGCTGGGGCAGGGGGTGGTTGTTGCTTGGCTGTGCTTAAAATGTCTCTGTGAATGCTCCAGAAGGCTTGGCTTGCAGCTTGCAGGCATCTGTGCTATTTGAGAAATGACAGATGCTTGTTTAACGTGTCAAGAGCTGCTGCCTGAAGTGCAAGGAAGCACTCTGCAGAGCATGGCTCTGGTCAGTAAAAGTCTTTCTTCCTTAAATTGAAAGGACCTCAGAGATATCAGAACTTTTCTGATTACACTAAGACATGTCTTCTGGTTTGTGTTGTAGCCAAGAGCTGTGATACTGTGTAAATTCACAGATCTGAAGGCTAGAAAGGACCCTTGGTTCATTTAATCTTACCTCCCATCCTGGTCTTCTGCTTTCATTTTTTGAGCACAGTTAGCATTGATTGGTTGAACTGTGTCATCCTGGAAGGCATCCAAGAGATTGAAAAAATTCCAGATAAATTAAATTGAACTATGTTCTTGTAACTGTCTTGTATTTTTCCTGCAATCAGAAGCCTTTACTGGATCAAGTGGTTTCACAGCTACTGTGAAACCGAGATTACCCACGTGAGCAAAGGGCTGAAAGATCAACCTTTCCCTGAGCACAAATGTGACAAGGGACAGTGGCTGCCTGCCAGGATGATAATCTGTGCTTCCATTCCTGTGTTCACAGGACAGTGGTGGGATATAGAAGTGAGAAACCACAGTTACAAAGGGGAGGCAGAATTTGAATTTGCTGTGAAGAATATCTGAAATCTTTCGATAATTACAACATGTTTGCTGCCTCACCTGATCCAAAACACCTTTCAGGAACCATTTGGGCATCCAGACAGGAATGTTGCCATATGAAGCCTGGGAGGCTTCTCTTAATGCACGGGTACCTGTTTCTGTTTTCCAGAAAAAGGTGGAGGACCATCCCAACCGGAGTCCCTCCATTTGGTTGGCCATGTACAGCGCTTTTGGACGGCCAATCCTGCTCAGCAGCACCTTCCGCTACCTGGCCGACCTGCTGGGCTTTGCTGGGCCGCTGTGCATTTCTGGCATTGTCCAGGGCTTCCAGAATACAACCAATAATACAAATACCACCGAAAAGGTAACCTGACAACGTGCATTGAATGGCTTTGGTAGTAGTTTTAGAGTGATATCAGGTATTTAAGACAGCTGGCTGCATGCTTTGATACGTCTGTGGTCATCACTGTACTATTTCATGGTTTCTCTCAAGCAAATTGAGTATTTCTGTTGTGAGAGACAGTCAAGTTATAAACCTGAGCATTGGGAGCCTTGGGTAGGAATGGAACACATGTTGTGGAGGCTCCCCCCAGCTCCTCCGCTGTCTGTCTTGGTGGAGTCATCCCAGAAAGTCTGGGAAGAAGGAATGACTTTTCTGCTCCTCTTCAACTGTGCCTGTTTGTTTCAGGCAGGACATGCACTGGTGGTGCCTCAGTGATGCATCCAGCCTGGGAATTTTGCTTAATTCCTGTCCATTTGTCAGTTTATACTTCACTGACAGTTTTGAGCTCTCTGAAGTATGTTTTTTTACTGGGAAGCTGAGAGTAGCCTGTCTCTGTTTGTGGCTGGTTGTATTGATTGCTGCTGTGATGATGTATGTTGGTACATGTGAGAAATTGAAAAGTATCCACTTTATTCAATGGTGTTCTTGATACAAGAGATGCCAGATCAGTGCTCATTTCAAGTTTCACTGAGACTGAACTTTCAGAGATCAACTCTAAACACTGAGCAAGCCTCTGATACAGAACATTTTTGATCACAAGAAAAAGAATTTATTAGTAACTAATGAAAGATAGAGGTAAAATTATTTTACTGACAGCAGAGAAGAAATGACAAAGACATTTTCCTGCATTTGTCTTCTGATAGAGAAATATCTCCATAGAGTTTCTGGAGTGTTTTGTCTCTGAATGAGCAGATAGGTATGTAATGGAATAGCATTTTCCTCTTCAGATAAAGTATTTGGCTATCGTCACTACCCAAATATCTTTTTCTTGGCTGTTCACTCCTGACATTAATTTTCTTTACTGATGGTCTCAGTTTGGCTTGAGACTTTCACTGCACTGAAGGAGAGTTTAATTGTACAGCTTATCAAACAAAGCTTTTTATCATCCTTGAACCTGCACAACCTGGATTTAAGCCAGAGAGTTACAAGGCAAAGTGCATGTTTTGCCTTCAAAAATGTTGAGTTTTTTTGCATGGTGAACAAACAAGGTATTTAAGCTTGAAAATAATTTCTGGATCTCAGATTTAGGAATCTGTACCTTTGTCTGCTTCCTTTATCTTTTTGTACTCTTCAGTGGAGTGGTTTCAGTTGTGGCTTTTAAAAAGTTTTAATCAGCATTGGCTAAAGGGAAGATTGGAATCATTGGAGATCTTGAAACCACTTGGCTTGGTGACAGTCACTATTTCTCTTGGATACATTTCAGAATACATTTGCCTTTAATTTATGGATTTTGATAAACTTTCTCTTGGTTGTTCTTGCTATTAAGCATTTCTCCTTTAAATTCTCTCTAGTTCCAGTTAATGTGAATACATTTAATTTTATGCTTCTTCTGCCTAAATTCCTGAGAACTCTATATACATTGAGAAAAGGTATCTACAAATGTTTTTTTCTTATTGATATCCCCACTATGAAAACAAGGGGAAGTTAGATGAAGCAGAACATTAAGAGAAGAGTTTTCAAATATATTTATTTGGCCATGCACTTAAGCAATCCTTTTTTCAACGAGTCTTGGGCAGATGGCTTTCTTTCCTATATTGCCCAAACCTTTCATCTCTGAATCAGGCTGGATATTTCAGTAGGACAGGCTTTTTCCTTTTTTTTTTCCCCCTTTTTATTTTTCCCCTGTAAGAATTCCAGTACATCCTGCTTCCAGCTGGATCGGAAATACCAAAGGAACAGTCCTCCTTGGAGTATTTTGGTACATTTGTTTCCTTTTCTTACTGAAACAGAGCAGAACAGTGAACACAAAAACTAGAAAATGAAAACAAAGGACTTTAAACAAGATTTTTTTTCTTTTCCATGTTGAGGCATTTAAATCTCATTTTGTGTAGAATACTGGCATGCATAGTCTTATCTCATTCAGAATTTATGGGTATCATAGACTATATTTCTGGAACAAATTTTTTCCATCATATGCAAATGAAACATAAATAACTAATCCCATATAATAAAAAATATTTTCTTGCAGCTTCTCTGTGATGCAGGTGGAATGAGCTTTATTTTCTGCTGAGTAGCATTTCTATCCTACAAATCACCAGAATTTGATGGGGAGACTAAAGACAAGGCAGACATGGTGATCTTATTGTTCCTTTCCTGCTAAAACTAAATCATTTTAGAACTGCTAAAAGATCTCAATCTTCAGTCTTTGGAACAGGAGCGGAGTTTTTAATTTGTATCCGAATGATTTTAATATAGAGGTCAGTGAGAAATCTGATTTCTATAACTTTCCCATAATACCATCAGTACATTATATATATATAATATAATAACATCAGTATGTTTTTTTCTAATGCAATGATTGAATTTGCTCGTTTCCAGCTTCTCAGGAATATGCAATCCCTCCTGTAGCACTTGCATCATTTTTTCCTTTCTTTTCAGGTGAAGGATCCATCAAACTCCTACCTTTCATCAGAGGAATTCCTCAGGAATGTTTATGTCTTGGCAGTCCTTCTCTTCCTGGCCCTTATCCTGCAGAGGACATTCCTGCAGGCCTCCTACTATGTGACTACAGAGACTGGCATCAACCTCCGGGGTGCTTTACTGGTGAGCAAAGATCTGCCAGGAGATTCACTAGTAACAGCTCCAGCTTTGTGCTTTCATTTGTCTCATTCTTTATCTGAAGACCAAGCTTGAAATGATGGTTTCAGAGAAGATACATGCTGTATTTTTATGCAGAAAACTGGACAAAATAGTCCTGGCAAACTGCTGGCTGCAATTCCTTTTGCTAAAAACTGATCCCGTCATTTTAACCTGCAGAAGTTTAACACCCATAAAAACCCACGCATATAAAAACACATCTTTGCAGACAATGAGAGATAGATGAATATCAGCAGTGTCATTTTGGCTCTGCATCTGCTTTGTTCGTTTGCTTATGAGTTTGCTTCTGCTGACTGTGGACACAGCCATCTGCAGAGTGTCCTTGTTTTATGGGAACGCCGTGCATGCGTCGGGAGTGGTGACTCTGGATATTTATGCCCTTTAGCACAGAGCCCTGTGGGATGGGATGGGAGTGATTCATCTGCAGGACTGTGTCTGTAACCCCAGCATCCCTTAACCCTCTGTGAGAGCCTTGTTTATGAACTGGAGCCAGCAGCTCCGGCCCAGCACATGGAGGGGGTGTAGCAGGGCTCTGCACAGACCAAACTCCACAGGCAGCAGTAGCACTCCAGAAGCTGGAACTGATGTTTTGCCAGATGTAACTAACCATGGGAATATCATCTCAGTGTGGAAGCTTCTTTTTCTTTGTGTGCTCGCTCTGATTGATGGAGCTGCTTCAAACATTTTCTGCCTTCTCCCAGGGTGGATGGTACAGATTTGGGGATGAAGGAGCACCTGGTTATTTCCTTTTTGTGGCTCCTTTTTGTGACTCCCACTTAGCAAAATTGGGACTCTTAGGAGCATACGCAGCTGATTTAATTCACCAGGTATTTCTGATTAATTCTACAGGATATATTTTATTCATGGAGAAAATGGGTCAAAAAGGACAAATTATCTTTAAAACTTCTTTGGAGCTGCAGTGTTTGATGTTTGGTCATAACTGCAAACTGGGCTCACAATATTTGTCTTTAAAATCCAATAAATTTAAGCCCTGATTAATTTTAAACCCTGTTAAGCTCCTACAAATTTTATGGAAAGGAATGGCCAGGTAAGGGAGGGAAACCCAAAGGAATACACACCCACTCTGATCAAACTTCACAGCATGAATTTAACTGTCTTATCAGAAACAAGGATCTCTTTGACAGACAGTGTCACAGGAAAGCAGGCTCACCAAATGCTTGTTAAAAAAGGTTCTTTGGCCAGTTTCCTAAATTTTGATGTTTTGTTGTCATTTTTGTTCTGTTTTAGGTCTGCGTTAAGCAACAAACCCTTTAAGAGGAATTGGAGTTTTTAAAAGTCAGTTCTCTCTCTTGTGCTTTCTCTCACTCTGTCTCCATCTCTCTCTGTCTCAGGTGAGAGACTGGGAGAAGGGCTGTCTTAGGTAAAGGCTGATGATGCAGTTTGAAACATCCCACTGCTACTGTTCTTTTATAATTACATCGTTTTAGTAACTTCCTTTTTTTTCCCCTTTCTTACAGGCAATGATATATAATAAGATCCTGAGGCTTTCTACATCCAACTTGTCCATGGGAGAGATGACACTGGGACAAATCAATAACTTGGTTGCCATAGAAACTAACCAATTAATGTGGTTCTTGTTCCTGTGCCCCAATCTGTGGGCGATGCCTGTTCAGGTAGAGCATCAAAGTAAGGGCCTGATTTCAGAGATCCTCCAGCCTGGGTGAGGAGAGTGCATGTCTGGGACACTGCCACAAAACCCAGAGGGGAACCTGCACTTCCCACTAAGATTAACAAGCAGAATGGTGGCCTGAGGGCTGGAACCGTGTCTCTCCAAGGGCCAGTGAAGAGAGAGGGGTTTTTTAGCAGGATTTCCATGTCTGTGACTTGAAGAATGAGGACCTTCAATCCTTTTCCTGCTCACGTTTCTTCCACTGCTGACACAAATCCATTGCTTTTATTTTGCCACCTGGCTTCAGCAGTGAGCATTGCTTCTGCAGTGTCCACTTGTAACTGGGTTTTGTGGCAGGACCAACAGCAGTTGAATCCTGCTCCATGACTGACATGAGCACTGACAATGCTCAGAGGAGCTCTCTTCTAAACAGCTTAGTCACTGGACACATCTGGTTCTTAGCAAGACTGGGAAAGAATGAGATTCTGATTTGCAGGAAGGAAAGGCTGAGATTATTAGCTTGAAAGAAATCTTCAGAAGTGCCAATGCCTTAAGGACCAAAGCCATCCTGATTTTTCTATGAAGCTTGAATTCCTGTAGCATCTTCAGAATTTCAGCTCAGGGTGTGTTTGGCATGGTCCTTACCTGTCGGTGATCCCACTGACATTAAAGGATTTTTTAAAGGGATAGAACCAAGTCTTTCAGTAGATCTGTTTTGCTGAATTTCCTAGGACTGCAATCTATTTTATTAGTCAGCAATATTACTACTACTAATGGGTTGGGTAGGGTTTAGAGTGTCATGAAATAGTTTATGGATAAAAGGCAAAAAAATGTTACATGGCAACAGAAATTAGAAATAATATAGAGTGTTTCATTTCACTGCTCCACATCCAGTGAAGTGGGTGGGACTGTTGCTGTCAGTACTTTGAAAGTTATTAAATGAACAGGTGATCTGATTGCTGTGGCTAGGTATGGCAATTTGCAGTACAGGAGCCTGAAAAGCTAAATATTGCTTTAAAAATGTTAAACTCCTTTGATTCTTACTTCTGATGCTGTATAATAAGAAAGGAGATTTAAATATAGACTTGTTTAAGAGATAAAAATATGAGATATGCAACTAATTCTGTATGCCCTCTTATCACTGAGGACATCTCTCAACCACAAAATGGAGCTTTTAATAGAAATACTTATATAGCAGAGCTTGAATTAACTCAGGAACCAGAATCACAGCAGTTGCATCACAGCCATTCCCAGGTAAACTTTTGTGGGAAGTGTTCCCAAGCCCTTTGAAGGGCTAAGGCAGCATTTTCCTCCAGAGCGGCATGGCATTGTTGCCCAAGCTCAGTTTGTATCAGTCCCAGCACATCTGCTTCGTGCTTCAGTGCCTGTCTGAGATGTCCCTCTGCCTGCAGTTGCACAGGGACACTACAACCGAATGCAAATGTGATCCATGACAGCCCTAAGACCTCTGAATGCTTCCAGAGTGAGGTAAGGAGCTCTAGTGTAAACAGGACTGGAGGCCAGGAACTCTGTAAAATGCCTCGGGGCAAGCACTATCATTTTAGTGCTCCTTTAGTTTTGTGGAAACCCAGTCTGGATTTAGAACTACCAGGCACTAACACAAACTATTTAGTTAATGTCAAAAAGAAAGGCTTCTGGGTTTATTTCCCACACTTTCCAAATGTGACCTCCTGAAGTATGGGCTCAGCTGATTTCTATGAACCATTTAAGTGTTTATTAGAAGAACAAACATTTTTCTCTTGGTATGGTTCTGGCATATTGAAATCTACTTTTTTTCCCCCTGTGTTGCTTTTTTCTTCACAGATAATAATGGGTGTGATCCTCCTCTACAACCTACTGGGAGTGAGTGCCTTGGTCGGGGCCGCTGTCATCGTGCTTTTAGCTCCTATCCAGTACTTCATAGCCACCAAGCTGGCTGAGGCTCAGAAGAGCACTCTTGTAAGTGAACTATTTCAGTGATATTTGCGATCCAGAAATGAGAACAGGGTTTCTGGGTTCAGTTCCTGTAGTTAGTGAAAACCATTGTGTGTGTTTGGGCAGGCCATGCCTCAATTCCACCACCCCTCCCTGTCTGTTTTTCTGTGGCTCAGTGTCTCTTTCTTCCTCACATTTGTCAGAAGAGAATCTCAAAAAAAGTACGTGGGCCTTACCCGCCTTCTCTGCAAAGAGTATTTTTAATCCAACTAGAACAATTTTGTCTGAATTCCACTCCATGAAAGGGTGTTATTCCCACATGCAGATGTTGTATTTCATGGGATGTTAGCAAACAGTGCAAACGACTGGTAAATTATAGCAGGAAAGTATTAAAGAATGTGCACAACTCCCTCTGTAAAGTCTAGAGACTTTTTACTCTCAGCCCAAGCTTTGGTATTCTCTAAAAATCAGTTGGCACTGCTGGATTATTATCTATTCACATCTAAATTCTTCAGTGCTGTAAGTTTATTTTGCTGCCTAATTGACTTCACCAATTAGAAATGTTTTCTGCTCCTTTGTCTAATTTTTAACTTTATTGCTGTGACCCTTGAACTTTTAAAATAAGCCTTTGATGTTTAAGTTGCCAAATATTTAGAGATCCTTTTCACCTTAATATTCAGTAAGAAAATTATATATGCATGGATCTAATTGCCAGCACACTTCAATCCCGTTGAGTTGTGCCAATTTTTATAACCTGTACAAATTGTACAGAGGACTTTGCATAATTTAAGAAATAATCTCAGTCTTTCCTGCTGCTCTATTCTGGCTTCCTCTGACTCATAACATCTTTTGGACTGATTTTACCTAAATTCATGATTTTACCAAAACCTATGATTACAGTTTTCTGATGAGGGGAAATTAGCTAAATACATTGATAAATATCTCACTTATTTTCACAACTGGATCCCAGAATGGTTCTTGCATTAGCCACACATTTAGGCTTCTGCCTATTGTTATGGACACGACTGACCTACTAACCCACCTCCCTGAGTTTCACCCTCTCTTTGAAAGATTGGGATGTTTTGGGTTATTTTTCTTTGCAGAAAAGGGTCACTTAATTTCCCTCATGGCTGTAAGTATTTTAATATCTCCAAAGAAAATGAAATTTTACATTCTTTTTCTCAGTATGGCACCTGTACAAAATCACAAACGAACAAAATTATTTTTTAAATGAATTTAACAATGGAAGTGAGGGGAAAAGAGGGTTCTCATTAAGACTACAAACGGTTATCAATGTTTTTTCCCTGGTTTTCTTTTGAAATGAAGGACTATTCTACTGAGAGATTAAAGAAAACCAATGAGATACTCAAAGGCATTAAGCTATTAAAGCTGTATGCCTGGGAGCACATATTTTGTACAAGTGTGGAAGAAACAAGAATGAAGGAGCTCACCAGTCTCAAAACCTTTGCACTTCATACATCTCTTTCCAGTAAGTAACTGTGTTTTTAGTGCTTGGAAAAGTACCCCGTTTTTCATGTCAGCATTCCTCCCAACTTGAACTAAAGAGAGATACAGCTGTGCCTGTGACACTTTTGTCTGTGTGTAATGCCATTAAAATAAAAAGGCATGATAAATACATAACACAGAAATTCGAAAGGGTAAAATATATATTGCTGATTTTTTTTGCAGTGAGTTTTCTGTTACCTTCATCGTGACATTACAGTTAGGAGTTGCTTTGTAGTAAGGAGGCTCCAGATAATATTGGCAGCTCTGATTGCAGCAAAGATAAATTACGTTTTCTGCATATAAATTGTGTTTTCTGCAATGTAGAAGGGTTGAGTAATGGTTTAGTTGTGTTTCATATTAATTGCGCACATAACAATTTTTATCCCAGTTTACTGGAGTATACAAATGAGAGAATTCCATGGCTTATTTGTTGGTGTGTTTGAGATCTCTGACTACCAGGGAAGGAAATTTCTTCCTGCAGAGTAATTTTCCTTTGGGAGTTCTAATTACTTGAATTGGAAATAACTGGATTCTTCTAGTGTCATACGCTTACTGTAAAATTGGTTTTTCTTGTTTCCAATAATCTGATGCTTATTTTGTTTCTCTTTCCCAGTTTTCATGAATGCAGCCATACCAATAGCAGCTGTTCTTGCAGTAAGATACGGGTTTTTTTCAGATTTCCTTATAAAAAAGGGAGAGAGAAGTAGGGGGAGAGGGTGTAAAAAGGAAGAAAGGGCGCCATTGTTATTGTAGGACCTATTCTTCATAAAATCAGCAGATGAGTTAAGGGGCCCCTGCTAACTGTAGGAGAGCATGACACTGGAAGTTGTCATTCCCGGAAGGTGGATTGGTGAAACGAAAGAGAAAAATAATTTTTTTACTATAAGAAAGAAAAATCATTACAACTTCAATTTTTTACTAAAAGAAAGAGAGAAGGAAAGAAAAAAAAGATCATTACAACTTGAAAGAAGACCCATTTTGAGAAGCTCTTTTTGAAAGGGGTTTTGAGTGTCTTTCTTGTCTCTTTAGCAGCAAAACTCATTCCTGTTTCAAAATGCATTATGAGGCACCATTTCAGTTTTAAAGAAAGGGTACTCTGCAGTTTAAAGAGGAATAAATTTTGCTTCTCCTCTAGCCAGGTTTAAGTCTCATCTGTGAAGAAAATCCCTAAGATTTGTTAGATTCTTACTGGGGTTTTTTTTCTGGGCTGTGTGATTCCTGTAAACCCTAAAGTCAATTACAAAGCTGTAATCAAATGGTAGATTTTACAATGAAAATTTTTTCACTCTTCAATGTGTAAACCTCTTGAAATCACTGGCAATATTTTAAAATTTATTTAGCTTTAACAGAACACACATTTCTCTTCAGTTTATCTTGATTCCCAGTGAACTGAGGTAGTTATTAGCCTTAGCTGAGCAAAATACATTTTTTGCTGTCCTTGTCCATCTTGTTCATGAGTCCTTGTCCTGACATGTTCTTTCTCTGGTGTGACAGACCTTTGTGACTTATGCATACACCAATGACAAGCCACTGCAGCCTGCCCAGGCCTTTGCATCCCTGTCACTGTTCCACATCTTGGTCACACCTCTGTTCCTGCTCTCTACCGTCGTTCGTTTTGCAGTCAAGGCCATCGTGAGGTAAGCGGCCCTCGTTCTTCCTCCAACTCCCTAACACCCACGTTCAGTAACAGAAACGGTTGTTTCTACCTGCTCATGTGGAAGAGTGTTATGAGGTAGGACTCTGATGCTAGAGATGTGAGAGAAATCAGAGTGACCCTTCCTTTTCACTGCATTACACAGAGACAAAGAAACACAGCACAGGAAGGACAGGGAGCTGCTGGAGCCAGTCCAGAGCAGGGACACCAAGGGGAGCAGAGGGATGGAGCAGCTCTGCTGGGAGGAAAGGCTGAGGGAATTGGGATTGTTCAGCCTGGAGAAGAGAAGGCTTCGGGGTGACCTCACTGTGGCCTTCCAGTGCCTGAAGGGAGCTACAAGAAAGATGGAGAAAGGGCCTGGAGTGACAAGACAAGGGAGAATGGCTTCACACTGACAGAGAGGAGGTTTAGATTGGATACTAAGAAGGAAATCTTCCCTGTGAGGGTGGTGAGGCCCTGGCACAGGCTGCCTGGAGAAGCTGCGGCTGCCCCATCCCTGGCAGTGTCCAAGGCCAGGTTGGATGGGGCTCTGAGGAAGCTGGTCTGGTGGAAGGGCATGCCCATGGCAGGGGGATCAGAACGAGGTGATCTTTAAGGTTCCTTCCAACCCAGGCCATTCTGTGATTCTATGATTTTTAATGTTCCATTGTTTTTACAATTTCACTGACTTTGGCAGTTCAGATTCAGAGCTGCACTGTCCTTCCTTGAGAGATGCTCCTCTTCTCACAGTGTGGCCACCCACCACCACTCTTCCCAAGCACTCTCTGGGCTCTTGTCAGCACTGAGGGGGTGAGAGAGGCTGATGTGAAGCTCTCTAGCAAGACCAGCCCTGCTGAAGCAAGGAAGAGTAACTGGCATAACCCTACCTCCACAAAAGGTGCATTGGGCTATAAGTGAGAATTTAGTGATGTCCTGCATCCTGTTCCAGGTATTTATTTCTGTAAAACAGCCCAACAGAGCAGCTTCCTTCATGCTGAGCTACAGAGCACTTAATCTCAAAGGAGCTGGTTGGTAGAAGTCAAATTTCAGGCTTTTGGGTGTTGTGTCAGTGGCCTGTATGGACACAGTCATGGACACACTGACTTTAAAAAAGAGAAACAATTAAACAGAGTTAATTTTCATCAAAGTAGCAGCAGGAGCAGGGCCACATGAGATGTTGTTGTCCCTAGGTTGAAAATGATTTCTGAGTAGTGGAAAATCTCCAGGCTCCTCTATAAATCATCCAAGCCTCTACATCTCTGTACTATGTTTAGCATAGCCCTGATATCAAAGTGGTGTGTACATTTTCCTTAACACTGCTGGCCACCCCTCAGGGCAATATTTAAAGACCAGATTTGCCAAAACAAACTGCCTCCTTTGTCAAACTCATTTCCTAACATCTTTCTCCCACGAACATCATGTCCCCCAAGTGAAGGATAAAGAATGTGTGTTTGGCCACTCCATGGCTCTATCCTCAGTCAAACACATACATGAGTATGTGCTTATAATTTTTGTGATTAAGAGCTTATACTTTGGTCGGAATCTCAATTTTCTGTTCAAGAGTAGTTCTAGTGCCATTAAAACTTCCAAGGGTACCTCATTCAAATGCAAAGTAAGGGTTGATGCCATCTTAGGTGCATGATCAAAACAAGGTCCTGTTTCTTCTCCAAGAAAATGAATTCTTGCTTAGCCACTTATGTAAGACTGAAATTCTGATATGGAAACATATCAGAATTTATGGGGCACATAAATTTTCTGTTCAAGAAAGGAGATAGGAACAGGCATGCTGGCAGGAGGAAATAATGACAATAGCTGTGCTTTCTTGCTAACCTGTACCTCTGTGGCTTGAAGGTGTATTGATAATTTAATACAAAATACTTAGACAGGCTTTCCTATTTGGAGATTAATGTTCAAATCACTGATCTGAAGGCATTTGTCCTTCTGCTTTCTCGTTCTCTGGCCCAATGCACCTTGATTTTAGTTTTTGCAAAGTAACACCTTCACCATGACTGGTGTGTGATTTTGTTCATCCTTTCCCCAGAATGATAAAGACCCAGGTGCTTACAGCACTCTGAAAGGAAGGGGGACAGAAGGAGGATCAAATCCTCCCGTGGTGAAGAATTAATTGAACTTGTGCGCTCTATTTCCCAGCAGACAATTTTAAGAGCTAGGCAAAGAGTTGCTGTGTGTCTCCAGGGCTGGCCACGGCTGTGCTGAGGTGTGCAGTACCCAGCCCCTGTGTGCATGCAGTGCACAGAACCATGGAATCCCAGAATATGCTGAGTTGGAAGGGACACATCAGGATCATTGAGTCCAGCTCCTGGTCCTGCACAGAAAACCCCAGGAATCCCACCCTGTGCCTCAGAGCATTGCTCAAATTCTCCTTGCGCTCTGTCAGCCTTGGGGCTGTGCCCATTCCCTGGGGAGCCTGTTCCAGTGCCCGACCACCCTCTGGGTGAAGAACTTTATCCTGATAGCCAACCTAAACCTCCCCTGACACAGCTTCAGGCTGCTTCCTTGTGTCCTGTCACAGGTCACAGAGAGAAGAGATCAGTACTTGCCCCTTCACTTCCCCTCATGAAGAAGGTGCAGAATTTTCCCCTTCACTTCCCCTCGTGAGGAAGTTGCAGAACTGCTGTGAGGCCTGCCCTCAGTCTCCTCTTCTCCAGGCTGAACAAGCCAGGTGACCTCAGCTGTTCCTCATATGGTTTCCCCTTCAGACCCTTCTCCATCCTCATGACCTCCTTTGGACAGTCTCTAATAGCTTTAATGTATTTTTTTATATGATGCCAAAGCTGTATCAGGATGCACCCGCTGCCCTGGCATTTCCAGAGGATGGAGGTGGGTGAGTGACTCATTTCTGCACCCTGACTGCACAGGCATGAGAAAGGCATGGAAGAGATAACCCTGCCAAGATGGAAACCATTCTCACAGAGCTCCCTTGGCACCCTCATGACTTGCTCTGCTCTTCATTCCCAGCTACCAGTACAATGCTTAATTATTTCCATCTGTCCTTCTTCCACACACATAAATCTTCATTCGCCATCAGGGTGGCAGATGAAAGTATCCCAGGAACTTCTTTTGGAACATTTCTGATAAATCCTGCTGGTGTGACTACACAAAAAAGGAAATGTATTCGTGGAAACCAGGGTTTATGTAACTCACTGTCCTGTTTTCTTTCAAGTGTACAGAAGCTGAATGAGTTTCTCCTGAGTGATGAGATTGGAGATGACAGCTGGAGAGGGGGGGACAGCTCTGTACCTTATGAATCCTGCAAGAAGCACACAGGACTTGTAAGTTCTGCTTCATGATGCTGAGTTTCAAGGCAGAGAGGCCACATAGCCCCATACAAGGCCAGTGGCCAAGCTGACAGAGCCTGGGATCTTGGATTTCTAGCCTGTCTGTAATATTGACCAGTTTTGCCTCTTCTGTGTCTTAATCTCTGTGGTTTTATGACATGAAGGGTCTCCATACACACGCAGGCATTGCTGAAGTGCCAATAGTAAAAAAACCCAACAAACCTAAACCAACTATAATACACCAACATATTTAAATACGACTAAAATTCAACCTTCTTAGTTTTTATAGAAGGCCCAGGTGGATTTCCTGTGGTTATGGGGTTTGTACTGTATATTGCCTGTACAACCCATCTTATGCTGGACATCCTTAGGGAGGAACAATTCCTGCTCTGGGAAATTCAGAATTAAAGGTGGAAAAAAACACCACCAAGCTTTGTGAAATAGGAATTAATTCCAAAATTCTGTTTCTGGAGTACTAAACATAGAGTGAATTTGAGTAAAATTTGAGGACAAAAAAAAACCACAACGAAGATGAATTTGGAAAAGGTTTTTTTTTTCATTTTGACATTTTTCTAAAGCTATATATTTCAGCAGTTTCAAACTGACTGTACAATTTGAAGTATGACTGAAACTTGAAAATGGCAACAAAAAGAAAGGATTGGCACAAAATAAATTTTATTTTAGCTTGCCAACCTGAAACAACACCTTTCTTGTTTTTCTGAGCTAACAATGATAACAAAAGAAACAAAAATGAGATTGTTTCAGCCTTTATTTTATTTTTCCTGTCCACCTTTTGCTTAGTCCTACAGAGACAAAGTCTAGATGATGGTGAGAGGGTTTGAGGAGGATGGCAGAGCTGAAATTTGGGATGGTTATGCATGGGAAGCAAAAAATCCTGATATTTTCTGTGCTTCAGTTAAAGGTGTTTAAAACATTTAAAATGTGTGCATGACAGTGGTGTGTCTGTATTTATCACCTATTGAAAAGCACTGGCTGCTTCTCCTGAGCTGGAATGGTGGTAGGAAAGGGAATGGATTGTTTGCTTTACAGGGCACCAAATGCTGTCTTCTCTTGAGGATTCCAACTTTTCTCCTTCTTTGATTCCTCTCTGTGTAGCACACCAAGGCCATCAACAGGAGGCAGCCCCTGAGGTATCAGCTTGAAAGCTACGAGCAGCCAGCACGGAAGCAGACACGGCCGGTGGAGATCGATGATGTGGCCATTAAGGTGGTTTGGAAACTTCATCTCATTGAAAAATGAGATGAAAGTGTTTTCCTTCCTGAAAACAGGGAGCAGGCCTTCCTGCAACAGCACCTGATGGTGCCCAGCTGCTGCTGTTGTTCCAAATTTTCCATGGCAAGAGCAAGTCCTTAAATAAGCTAGCACTTTAGCCACATTTACAGTGAGAAGAGTGAGCTTCAGACCAGTTTTTATAGTTATTTCGTGTCTTCTCAGGAAACAAAGAGGCATCGTGAATCTCAAGTCTAAGTCTTTAATCTCATATTTGACAGGATGCAAGTATTTGGTAAATAGAACTCAGCTCAAAATCATCCCTTTCTTGCATTACATACATTCTATATTTGTGTATTTATCTTTTCTTGTTCACAATTTTTGGGGGTTTGGCAATCTTTACAAACTTGGCTTGCTTTTTTCTGTGTGTGTACAACCATACCACACTGTGTCTATTGATCACAGATTTATTTTATGAAGGTATTTTAAATCTAAACTAATCGTTCTATTTTTTTCACCTCCTGTGTTTAAATATCTGATTTGTGGTAATTGTTTTGTAGGTGACCAATGGATACTTTTCATGGGGAAGTGGTTTAGCTACACTGTCCAACATAAACATTAGAATCCCAACAGGTAGGATGAAAGCACACCTTCAACATGAAATATATAATGTCAAATTGTTATTAATTCCATTTATTGATGTTCTGAAATGCACAAAGCTACCCACTGAGAATTTTATAAGAAAAAAATTGATGTTAAAAGTGTATACAAGGCCATGACCTGTACTGTACATATAGCAACATAATAGATAAATTATGTGGCTTTAACATATCTATATAGTTTATATAGTTCTATAATAGCCCAAACTAAGTCAAGAGTATGAATAAACATGAAAAAATGGCTGAAAGAAATTATTTATTATTTTTAATAGAGAAATTGAAAAAGAGAAAGAGGGAGAACTCCGGACTCATTCAAACCAAAGGTCCATCTAACTCAGTATATTATTTTCAGCAACACTCATGTATAATACTTTTCCTGCCATTTATCAACATTATAGTCTTCCAGTTCACAACTATTTTCATTCAGAAAATGCAGTTTTTCTGTCAAGAAATCCTCAATTATTTTGTCTCTCAATTAATTTCTCTTTGTCAAGCTGAGTTCCTGTAACTCCTTGCATCCTCAATGTCTTTGGCTAGGGATTCCACACGTTTACATAATGCTGGTTTGTTCTGGAAAACTTGCATAACAAGTGTGAAAAGTAGCAACTATTATTTTCTATTATTATGAATAATAACAACAATAATTTTTTGTTGTTGTTGTTGTTGTTACTGCTGTAGAATTCATAACACCGTCTGCTGGCATTTCATATATAGCCTTATGCTTTATTTTGATCTCCTATCAAGGGCTTTGTTTTAAAATAGAGTATTACTTTAGGCTGGTGTCACATGGTGATTTAGTAATCCCCAAGCCTATATGATTTGTTTCCATGCAGCACTGAGTGTCACCAGCAGAATGTCTTTGCTCCAAGGAGTTTACAGTCTGAGGCCATGGGTTCACGGGCTGGGTGAGCCGGAGTTTGCCTCCTTTGGAAGGAATAAGACCCTTGGCTTCCAAGCTGGAGAGAAGCTTAACTGGAAAATTTCCAGTACCCAAACTGGGGCTACAAGAAAGATGGAGAGAGACTCTTTACAAGGGGCTAGAGTGACAGGACAAGGGGGAATGGCTTCACACTGACAGAGAGCAGGTTTAGATTGGATATGAGGAAATAAATCTTCCCTGTGAGGTTGGTGAGGCCCTGGGAGAGGGTGCCCAGAGAAGCTGTGGCTGCCCCATCCCTGGCAGTGTCCAAGGCCAGGCTGGATGGGGCTCCGAGAAACCTGGGATAGTGGAAGGTGTCCCTGCCCATGGCAGGGGGATGGAGTGAGGTGATCTGTAATGTCCATTCCAACACAAACATTCTGTGAGTCTATGAAATGCACTGGCCAGCACAATTAGTGAGTTCAATCAGTTTAAGGCGAGATCTGAGAAGCACAGCTGTCACTGCAGAGTAGGACTGGAGGTAGGAAAGTGTCTGTGTGTGGAGGAAGGAGAAGTACAGCAAAGCAGAGAAGAGTAATGGGTCTTCTTTCAGTTCTTTTATTAGATTGGCCCAAATTCATTTCAGTTCATTTATTAGATTGGTCTGAACTTTCATGGAACTCCAGAATAATCACTCCTCACCATATATCATTTGACCCTAAATAACTTTCATAGAGTAACACAGTCCCATAAAACAAATGTTAATGTACGTAAGAGCAAAAGTCTCATTTCTTTGGAGATTACTGTGAAATTGCAATCCATTGTTTCCGTGGATGAATATATGCAATATTGCCCATTTATGTAGTGGATGCTAAAAAAAATAATTAATCAGTTCAAATGCTCTAAAGCTGAATCTAGCTAGGCCTTGTGAACTAGAGTAGAACTGTTTTTTTCTCTTTTTTAAAAGTGTTTTGTTGTTTTTACTATTATCATAGGTCAGATGACAATGATTGTGGGCCAAGTTGGCTGTGGCAAGTCTTCACTTCTCCTTGCTATATTGGGAGAGATGCAGACCCTGGAGGGAAAAGTTCACTGGAGCAAGTATGTTTATATAGCTATTAATTGCTGCATTCATTTAAGGAGGAGGCTGAAATTTACTGCGAGAAAATAAACTTCATGCCTCACAACTGCACGTTGAGCGATTACCATCACCCACATTCTCTCTGGAATGCATCACCTCCAAACTCAGGAAGGATTTTTCACTGTTTTGTCATGTTCAGAGCAGGCAGAGCAGGGTGCCTCAGGAAGAGAAAGAGGATAGTCTCGTGATTAGTATCTAATATACTGGCCTAGCAAATTACCCAGATAGAAAGCATAGGCTATTCCTTCTATCAAATAGGCTTCAGTACTCACTATAATTAAAGTCAGCATTGTCACATTGTTCCTGTACCCAAGCAGTGAAAGTGTGACAGGCTGGAGCTTCTTCAGCCCAGTGGGATGTGTGGACTGCTAGCCTAAAGGAAAGGATGTATTTCCCACTCAGAGCTGCTGCTACTGGCAGACAAAAAAAAATGTAACTACATGTGAGCAGTGTTTTTCTCCTTCCCTGGTATTTGCACAAGCCTCACCTATGGAACAGTGTCACTCTTCGCAGTAACACACCCAAAAAGCAGCCTGAGCACACCAAACATCTTAAGAGTAAAGGCTGGGAAAAAGCTGTTTCTGAAAGGAGAACTGCCCATGAGGTCAGGCCTTGGATTCAGAACCAGTAAATGAGAACTTCCCACAGAAACTGGAGTGGGGCAGCAAGCACTCCTCAAGCCTAGCCAGGCCAGAGACAGTGGAAGTGATGTGCTGTAACCCCAAGACTTGTTCTTTGGTTTTAAAGATCAGTTTTGTTGCCTTAAAACTACCAAGCCAAACTCCTCTCAGCTTTTTGCTGAGAAAAGAGGGAATTTTGTCACGGAGACCAATATTTTGTTGCCCCATCCCTTGACTAGTAACGTCTTTTGTCATATTTTTCTTACAGCAATGTTGTAAACTGGATGTTTTTTGCTTTTCCTGTGATAGTATCCATGGCATTTTTGCTCTCTAGCTATATTTCACTTTCTGCTATTCTAAACATATGATCTCACTGGAGTAGCAGGTACAGTTGAAGCCAAGGCTAGACTAAATTTAGTTTAATTATGTATGAATTTAAGTTCTGAAGGAAGAAGAATTTGTGACCTACCACCATTAATTTCTTTCAGACATGTAATGAAGGTTTTTATACCACAATCAGGCATTGTTTTTCTGAGTAGTTAAAAAAAAAATAACATGAGTAAGTAGAATGTACCTTGAAATGATTCTCACAATTGTTTTGAAAGATGTATTTGAGAAAGACTCAGACTTTTCCTAGATAAAGACATGGAACCTTGGAGAGATTAGAAAAATGAGAAGTCTTAGAAACATAATAGATACAGCTTATGAAATGTTTCGTAATTATGAATTGTGAAAAAAATATTAAAGTTTAATATTGTTCAAGAGATAGGATCATGCTGTCAGTTGATTAGCAGTCTGTACACCACCAGATCACCAGGCAACTCAGGGTTTAGCAACCACCTCATACTTTTTTTCATTGCACACTATAATTGTGATATAGCTGATGCAAACATGGTTATGTTTTGCTGGTAATTTCAGACTGCCTGGCAGACAGATGAATACAGAAGGATACTTCAGGTATTTAACTAAGTGGATCCTGTATTTTGCAAAACCATAATAAAGGTCCTATTTACTCTTTTAAGTCCCTTTCCATGTGGTTCTCCATGCATGACTAACGCAGCTACTGATACAGGGATGAAATGCAGGCTAAGTGAATTCCTTTACAAATTCAGCTGTAACAACACAGTAAGTGTAAGCATGGATAAGATTGCAGCCCCAGTTGTATTGGGACAATCCTGCACGGCATCGTTGGGATTCAAATACCCTGTTGCTGTGGAGGCTGACTGCAGTGAGAGCTGTGTGTCCTGCTGCCAGGGTTGTCACTGCTTTGGCATCTCAGGGAAATAAAGCATGGCGGTGTATCTTGCTGTAAAAGGTCTTGGCCGGGGCAAATCTTTTGGGCTGGGTCTCAGTTTTCCCAACTTATACGAGACATGCCCCAGAAATGCGACAGACAGGGAGCTGGGTTTTTGTTTTCCCAGTGAGCAATCAGCTTGAAAGGCTTGTTAGACACTGATGCATGGGGCTGTCAGGGTGCAGTCATTCAGCCAAACCTGTTTCAGATCTGAGTTATTTATTATTAAGTTATTTCTTATTAATTTGTGGAAATTATGCAGACATATGTATTCCCCTCATGCACATCAAGCCAAACAGTCAGAACCATCTTCTCACACTGCCAAGCCAAGAGGGGCTAAGTGGAAACCCTTCACTTGCTACGTGGCTTTTTGTACATTTTAATGGTTTCTGTGCAAACAGCGTGTTGTATACCAAGTGAAAAGCTCAGGAAACACAAGAACTGTTAAATAGATCCTCACAAATGGCCTGTTATGTCCTCAAGTATCCAGAAGGATGTGACAAAAATTAGGAAAAGTCAGTGCTCCCCTCAGAAGGATTGCCAAGTACAATGCTCACCCAAAGATTACAACCATGGGAGCTCACAGAAGGCACTGAAGGGCATAATGGGCCTTATACTACAGTATAAGTAGCCGCATTTCAATAAATAAATGAACTAGAGGAAATAAATGCTAATCCCCTCTGGCAAATAAAATACCCTTTTTAGAAATCTCAAGAGCTTCAATTTCAGCCCACTCTCATGCCCTGCAATCACATCACTCTCTCAGATTCAGCGGGGTAATAAAGTATAGAACCAAATACTTAATCCCCTTGTTTGTGAAGGCCCCAGCTCACTAAAGGTCTTCTCTGTGTTTATGCATGGGATTATTAGTGAATGTGGGTTCTCACAGAAATCTCATTCATAATTTAGGAGAATCAAAGTCTCTTTGTCAAGCTAAGCCAGGAATGAAATTTCTAACCAAGGCAAAAGGGTTTAAGAAACCGAGATCCTAAAATTAGTCCTTACCCATTCATATATTCTGTTTGGTTATAATGGCAAGCATATTAAATCTGATATGGAATGGCAAGGAGTCTTGCAAGGCTTGTGCCCAGTGTTTGTTAACTTGTAGTTCAGAAGGTGCTCCCACACTTACACCCGAAAGCATTTTCTCCTTCTCTACCACTGCAGTGCTCTCCTGATAAAAGTTTGGGGGTCTTGAATAGAGCAAATTCAGAGTTTCTTCATCCTGTTTGCCTTCACCTAATTCCCAGCCCCTTTTCAATCTCTCCTTAAACTCCATCTTTTGCTTTCTTGTAACTTTTTTCCTTCGTAGAGAAGACTGGAAGCTTCTGCTGAATAAGAGACCAAGTTTTAGTGAGGGGTTCTCTATTTTGAGCCTCAGTGTGCAGCTCTCTGACACTTCTGAGGCTTATTCCCCTCTGATGCAGCAGCTTCTCTGGCAATTGGTGCATGAAGAAAACACAGACTGTGCATTTTAGGAGGTCTGAATTATCCAAGTCCTCAAAGAGCTGATGTGCAGCACAGAAAACAACATGTCTCAGTTCTGGCATTTTGGGAAGATGCTTAATACATGAGTCTGGCATTACAAGGGCTCTGCTATTAGCGTTGTTATGTCTTTTCTAGACTTGGATATCCTGCTAATGAGTGCAGCTGCATTTACTGGTATACCAGCAGTCAAGCAGTCATTTCTGTCTCAACATTAAGGGATTTCATCTGGAGTATTCATAGGCCTGAGAGAAGAGGATTTGTTTGTTCATGGCTTTCTTTTTAAAGTCAGGAAAATCATGTTTTAGCATGAGTTTTCTACCCCCTTCCAATGCCTGTTTCTATTTACCTGGTATAATCTCTTTCAGGTTTTGTACTTTGCAGTGATGCATCACCGTGCCTGGAATGAGCATCACCGCTGGTCCAAAACTGCTTTCCCTGCCATTTCAGGCCCTTGGCACTGTTAATAAATCAATTAACAAATAGAGGGAGCTGCAAAATCATTCATGTCACTGTTGCCATTTGACTGCTCTTCAGAATGTATTTCTTAAGGATATGATCCTTGAGAAGTGGAGGATGACAAGGAAAACCTACATGTTGTAGTGCTGTGCACAGCTTCATGCAGCCTTAGTGCTATAAAGAGATGAAAAATCTTTTCTGATCCTACAGTGTAGCTGTAAAGCTTGTCTTTACTCCAGGGGAAATTTGTCATTAGTTACCAACTTCTGCAGGTCATTGGTAGAACTGTGTGGAGAAGATAACTTACTGCTTGCCAGACAATATCAATATTTTAATTTTTAATATGTATTATGATACAATTTTAATTTTAATACATTTTCTAACAACGTAATTTGCCTGTTTAGCCACGATGCCTTTTAGATATGAAACTGTCACATTTAGAAAAGTGCTATGCTTTTGCTTAGACCTCGTTGGTTTTCCCTTCAAGAACAAAAAAACCCAAACTTATGTTGAGTCCTTAAAGTATGTGATTAACTCCAGGTTCACTCTATGTAAAACTAGCACAAAATGTTATTCTTTATATTTTCTGCTTACTAAATGTCATTTACCATAACTTACAGTGTAAATGAAACTGAACCTTCTTTTGAAGCATCCAGAAGGTATTATTTCTTTTCTAGTGTATCATAAAACACTCATTAATTTCTTCAGAACTTCCCCAAATCCTCATCTTTGTGCTCTTAAGCCATCTCTGTGTTTCCTTACCATGTTGATAATTGTTTGCTGTGGGATTAATTGATAGATTGTGCAAATCCAGTGGATCCCACACTTCTCCAGCCAGTGAACCACTACCTCTGTCTTGTCTGAAAGATGCTGAGCTCTCATCCGACCTCAGTGGGAGTTTAGTGTGCTCCTTGTCATGCAAGACAGGACTCTAGGTATGAGGCATCATTAGTTGTCTCCTTCCACGTGTTTTTGAGTTTTCTGCCCAGCACTGGGTTCCCTGTGGTGCCTAACCTGGGATGGGATGGAGCAGGGCACAGAGGGAGCCGGCTCAGCTCCAGCTGAAGCCAAGCAAGGACTCCACCCCTGGCTCCAGGTTTAAAAGAAGGACAAGCTCCACTAAAAGCATGTCACAAATGACAGAGAGGTAGTGGCACACAGAGATGTGGCTGGGAGCCACACAATGATTTGCTGCCCCATAATCTTGAGGATGTATTTCATACGAGTGCATATGAACAGCTAAAACTCCTGGAAGTTTTGGGGATATTGCTGACAGCTTCTAACCAGCTGTTTCTCCTGCCCTAGCACCCCCTCTCTCAATAGTAAATCCTACATGCTTACAAATGAAGCTAAGCAAATGTTTTGCTGGAAGCAATACCATTAAAGAGACTGAGAAGGAATCTAATTGTGGCCTTCCAGAACCTGCAGGGAGCCTTCAAGAAAGATGGAGAGAGACCATTTACAAGGGCCTGGAGTGACAAGACAAGGGGCAATGGCTTCACACTGACAGAGAAGAGGTTTAAATTGGATATTAGAAAAAAATTCTTTATTGTAAGTGTGGTGAGGCCCTGGCACAGGTTGCCCAGAGAAGCTGTGGCTGCCCCATCCCTGGCAGTGTCCAAGGCCAGGCTGGATGGAGCTCTGAGCAACCTGGGATAGTGGAAGATGTCCCTGCCCATGGCAGGGGGTTAGAATGAGATGATCTTTAAGGTCCCTTCCAACCCAAACCATTCCATGATTCTATGATAAGTATTCATATCCATGAGCTGGTACCAGTTCACACCTCCTTCCTCACATCATCTTGGGCGTCTCAGAAAAATGTCTGAAATTGCATGACCTTTTTTGCTGCTGTACTTTGGCAAAACAGCCAGAAGTAAAGAGTGTTCAGGCCCCTATTAACACATGTAATTAGGCATTTAGACACATCTAATGTATGTCTAATAAATCCTTGGGAGACTGCAGTGATTCCTTCCCAATCTGTATTAAACGGCTCTTTTTTCCAATATTATTGAGGATCTAATAGCCTGAAAGGAAAAAAAAGTATTCACTGAGAAAAAAGCATTTTATATGTGTGGCCACATAAAATAATCTAAAACTTCAGAAAGCAGCAATTCAAGTGTGCTGATGCCATTTGAACACTGCCTTTTCACCCCCTGTTCTGATGTTAGAGAAAATAATGCCAAATAACTTTTCCTGTGAGAATGTAATATTTCTTGCTATTATTTATAATTTGCCTTTGGATTTAAATTGCAATTACTAGATTGAGGTAGGTACCAGCCATTTATAGTAGAATATAATACAACCTAGATTGTAGATTTTACCATCAGGGGAGAGAGTGGGTGCTGTTCTAACAAAAACATCGAATTTAAAACTCTTCCCTTCACTTTGTTTTGCCGATGTGTTTCCCTGTATTTTTCTGAATGCCTATTCATGAAATTAACTTAAAAAAATCTGATTATCAGACATTTCATAGTGTGAGGGTTTTGTTTCTTACTAAAGCTCTGTGTCTGTCTGCAGTAGGAACAGGTACTCCGTGGCTTATGCAGCTCAGAAGCCGTGGCTGCTCAATGCCACCGTGGAGGAGAACATAATCTTTGGCAGCCCCTTTAATAAGCAGAGGTAAATACCCACCTTCTTGCAAAAACACCCAGCAGCTTCTTTTAAGAGGGTTTTTTGGCATCTTCTGGAGGAAGTTTGTAGATTCTGGAAAATATCCATCAGTGCATGCTAAACCTGGGGTGGATTTAGCCGACCTGACTTTGTTCACCTCAGAGGAAGGTTTCTGGTTAGTCTTTCAAGGCTGCTCCTCTAACCAGAGCATGTGTCCAAGATGCTTGTGAGAAATCCCACAGTGGCTGTGGCTCTCCATGGAATACAGCTGAATCCATATGTGTCATTTCCAAGGTGAGATGAATCCCATCTTTGGAGACCACTGACATGTTTTTCTTTTGTTTAATGGAGCCTGAGGCTGCCAGAGGACTCTGGAAATAGGGATTCTAGGCACGTTTCCACTGAGTTTATGTGTTAATCCTGCTGTGATCGAGTTACTGGAGCAGCCACTTTCCATAAACAGCATTTATGAAGATGGGGTGCCTCGAGGGAATGGCCTTAATTCTTCCTTTAGAAATAGAGGAGAAGGGAGTGTGAAAGCTGAGGTGCACAGCTTCTATTGTGCCTATCCAGCACCTGCTTCTTGCATCCTTCTAAAAGGCCAATTAACAAATGTGGAAAAAGTGACTGGACCTAAGGAAAACAAATTGCTGATGTTTTCAAAGGCAACACTCTCTGTTTTCAGTTATTAAAAATACACCCTGTTCCTCTCAGTCTGTGCTGTGTTAAGATGTATGATTCCATTTTGACTTGATAAAACCTAACCATGACCAAATGCGTCAAAATCCAGAGAAGCACCAAAATTTCACAGACCAAATTCTTCAGCCACTGCATCCATCAGCCTGTTTCACTAGCTTCAAAGGGGAAAAGCTGAATTTCATCACTCAAATAATCTGATCCCAGCTGCTCATCAGCAGATCACCTGCCACAGACCCAGAAATCTCATCTCACCAAAAAAATTTCAAAATTTTGCAAGTGGTTTGCTGTTTCTGCTAAGATCATAAGAACTGTAAGGATCCTTTGTCCTGTAATATCACTCCAACGAAAATGAAGAGGCACTTAAAGGGGGAAGAATAAAAACTCCATGGAAAATAGCTTCAAATATTCTGGAGTCCAGCAAAACCACTCCATGATAGGGAAGAATGTACTCAACAATTTACATAATTAGATCTTTAAAAAGCAGTCTTGCCAATAAAGATCTCTAATAAATATGTCATTTTTTGTTTACAATGCTCCTACAATTTACAATTTACAATGCTCTAACAATTTACAATTAGTTTTGAATAATAATTTTGCCCTACTTATTTTTGCAATTATCCAGCCATCCCAGAGCCATAAAAACTTTGTGGTGACCTCTAGCTAGAGGTTTTTGTGTTAGTAGAGTCAGTGGCCGGGTAAATAATTGCAATGACCATGTTGTTTCTCCAGGTACAAGGCTGTTACAGATGCCTGTTCCCTGCAGCCTGATATTGATTTACTGCCATTTGGTGACCAGACAGAAATTGGAGAAAGGGTAAATAATGTGAATGCTTTAATCTCTCCTTGGCCTTTGTATTAAGAAGACATTCCCTGATGTCACTGAGACAGTTCTAGTCTGTACTGAGCTGCCAAACTGGTAAATAATTGTAATTGACCAAGAGTTGCTACAAAAAAAGTTGAAGTCTCTTCTGCTTCTTCAGCTATTCCTCAAATGGGACTTCTTGGTCAAAGTCTCCCATATTCTGCTTGCAGAATTTGATGCTGGTATTGGTTACATTTTTCAATCTAAAAAGCTTACTATGCTCAGAGTAGCTCTTCATAATTTACACTTACCCATGAATAATAACTTTTCTTCTGATATTACATGAGAATTATGCTTGTTTATTCAATAGAATTAGCATTTCAATGAAGTTTTTTTTATTTTTATTGGAACTCTGTAATTGTAAAAAAATCACATTTCCAAAGGCCTGTCATAATGTTTATTCAAAGGTGCCTATTTCTGATCCATTTTACTCATTAGGGGATTAATTTGAGTGGAGGGCAACGACAAAGAATCTGTGTAGCTCGAGCACTCTACCAGAACACCAACATTGTCTTCTTGGTAAGATTTTTCTTTTTCACATGGAATGTGGAAAGTTAGTAATAGAACTGTAATTCCATATATTTAGTTTATATTTAGAAGACCTATGGGGACTTGTATTCAACTCCAAAACCAAATTATAGAGACGGGAAATAAGCATCCAACAGAGGCAGGATCAAAACATCCTGGGAGACCGATGAAGGTGGGAATTCCCGCACAGATTAACACTGGAAGAGTGGAACAAATTGTCTCAACTTCTTGCTCTCAGTGGTGACCTACTAACAGCACAGTCCCACAGAAATCAGCAGGATTTCTGATAAGGAACCATAATGAGCAGTCTGAGGGCTCAGCACTCTCGTGCAGAGTGCTGTGGAGTTGGACAGACTTTCCCTTCTCTGTTATTAATTTCAAGGCATATCAGGAATTTCAGGAGGTTCATGAAGCTGCTGTTCGAGCCTCTTCAAAATTAAGTAGACTTCTTGAAGAAAAAGTGCATATTGATATCCTTATCTGAATGTTGCCTTATTTCCAGCCACACTCTGACAGTGAAGACCAAGCATGTCTGTAGTTTAGTTTGGAGGAAATGAGAAGAGTTGCTAACTCTGCTTGAAGTTTCCTGTGCCAGTTTCACATCAAAATTGGGCCCAAGTTTGGCTTTGGATCCTGGCATTTTCAAATTTGGATAGGAAAGTTCAGTTCTGGTGTTCCTGCACTCTGTCAGTGAGGCACCAGCACTGCACACAGCCAGACACAAAAAATGAAACAGTCCTTTGCTGTGAACTGAAGAGCAGTGGATTCCAGCTCACTGGAGTACAGCCCTCTGACTGGGTCCCAGTCACTAGAGAGAGATGAAACATCGGTAAAGACAGATGCTTTCCATTTTAAAAATACTATTTTAGGAATAAACCTCACTTTCGTATCCTGTTCTAATATTTTTCAATTTGATGTGATTGCAGGATGACCCATTCTCTGCACTGGACATTCACTTAAGTGATCACTTAATGCAGGAAGGGATTTTGAAGTTTCTGCAAGAAGACAAGAGGACTCTTGTTCTGGTGACACATAAATTACAATATCTGCCACATGCTGACTGGGTAAGAGAAGAGGTACTGGGGGAAAATTTGCTAAGGATTAATGTACACTTGAAGTTAACACCATAACATTTAATGGATTATGACTTTTCTCTGCAATAGAGCCTCTCCTCAATTCCATATGCCATGTGGGTAGCTGCCACTTTAACTAACACAGATTTTATAGTGGAAGAGCTATTTTATTTTTACATTATTTAGGTAGATTTTTTTTGTTAATTGAAAGGCTTGGAGAATTTTGATTTAATTGCAGATATGTCTATCCCTTCTTTTCAATGCTTTTTACATGTGCAGGAAAGCATGACTTCTAGGAGTTTCAGTTTATGAGCTGTGCCAGCAAACTTAAGAAGTTATTAATAAAATATTGAATAAAATGAAGACAGAAATTTGCATAATGATATTGTCACTAATAGTGAGACATGTCTTGTAGGATCCAGGTCGTGATTATGGTATCTGTGTTGTTGAGTGCTGGGTGCTTTCTCTCCTAGATCATAGCAATGAAGGATGGAATGGTGCTTAGAGAAGGGACACTAAAGGATATCCAAAACAAGGATGTTGAGCTATATGAACACTGGAAAACTCTGATGAATCGCCAAGATCAAGAGCTGGAAAAGGTAAATCGGAGCACTTGGGCAAGGATGACTTTTCTGCAAAGAAATATTTGTTGTTCAATTTCAAAAAAACCCAAACCATGTTTAAGCAAGTTTTAAACTTGACTTTAGGGCAAAACCACATGATCTGTAAGGAGTTTTAGGGGCTGGAATAGATTGTCCAGGAAGTGTGTGGTATATCCATCATGAGTGGTTTGTAAGCATGTGTTAGGCAAATAACCCTTGGAAATGTGGTGCACAACTGATCCTTTAGTGGGGCAAAGTTGGACGCAGAAACTTCCTGTGGTATCTCTTATCCTTTTATTCTGTTATTGCCATGAACATTTAGGATTCTCTAAAGACTATTTTGGAAGTTTTTATGATTCCAGAAGACAGTGAATGAAAAAATGTCAGAAAGAGAGAGAGAAAGAAGTGGACAAAGCTGAATTTTCTGAAATTCAAATTGAAAAATACTCTGTTTTTCCATTCTGTGAGTTAAATGATCCACATGAAGTCTCTTTGAGGTTACTGCATGTACTACTACAACTGATGAACAGCTAAGCTCTCAAAGTAATAAATGATCTCTCAAATTAAGAAAACCTATTATTAATTAATTAATTAAACCTATTATTAATTAATTAATAATAATGATAACATAATTATTTCAGGATATGGAAGCTGACCAGACTACTCTTGAGAGAAAAACCCTTAGAAGGGCCATGTACCCCAGAGAATCCAAGGCACAACTGGAAGATGAAGATGAAGGTTTGTTTTACAATTTCACTTTATTGAATACCATTTTTCATTGCCTTTCCACTTTTATAGCTGGCAGTTCTTAGCAGCAAAGTGTGAATCTATTTATGACACTTGGTAATAGTGGAAAGTCCAACATTCTGACCTGTTTATAACAGGACTTGTTTAAGGGGTTCTCCACATATTTCCCTGAACATCGTGCGGGGATAAGGGTGTACCAAAACAAGTTAATTTCTTTGCTAACTCACAGTGCCTGGAGTTATTGATGGATTAGACAGAAGTACAACAACAGAAAGAATTGTAAAGAAAACAAATTGAGGCAGCTGTCAAGAGCAGGTCAACATTTCCCTTCCTCAAGTGAGGCCTGCAGGGCTGTGAGATATATATTCTTATTATCTGGGAAAAAAAATTAAACTTTACATTTATACACCTCTGAAATATGTATTTTCCATAGCAGCAGTCTTCCACCATTTGGATTTCAGTAGAATGTGATCAATTATCATTTTAGTACTCTTGACTGAAGGGAGAGTTTAACTTTTTCATGCAAAAAGATGACGAAGAATCTGGATGGAAAGGTTTGGAGAGTTTTCTAAAATCTTCCAAATTGCTCTGCTGACTGTATAATAAAAGCTGCTGAACAGGTTGGGAAAGGCCTGGTCTCTGCTATAAATAATCAGTAGTGAAGACTTGGTTTATAAAAAATTTTGTTAACAAAACTGTGACAAGTCAAAGATTGGCAAACTATAGAATTGCTTAAAGAGCACAGGGGAAGTCATATGACAATTGTCTGAAGTGTTTGATGTTCTTAAATGACAAATTGAATTTTGACTTTAAAATTTAAACTCAAAAGAAAAAAAAAATCAACCAAATCTGGTAAAACAAGGTATAATTCTTAGTACTGAATCCAAGCTAACTTGATCAAATATCTGAGTCACAGAGGAGGAAGAGGAAGAAGATGAAGATGATAACATGTCAACTGTCTTGAGGCTCAGGACAAAGATGCCATGGAAAACCTGTTGGAGATATCTAACCTCTGGAGGATTTTTCTTGCTCTTTCTGATGATTTTCTCCAAGCTGTTGAAACATTCAGTTATCGTGGCCATAGATTACTGGCTTGCTACGTGGACATCCATGGACAATGTAAATGAAGCCAGGAATGCTGATGAGGATAAGCTCTCAGGGAAGGTGAGCCAGATCTTGGAGCCTGACAGGGAACAAATGAGAGAAAGCATGTTCTAAAGTAATTATTTGGTGTTCATCTAGAAGCCACCTGGATTGAAATGACAGGTAGATTATTATACAGGATGGATGAATTCTTAATATTAAAAGAAGGCAATTCAAATTTTATCAACCTTTTTGAACACACAAAAGTGAAACAGAAGCATGTTTGAGGGTAGAAAAATAATTGGCCTTTCAAAGGAAGGAACCTTACACTAAACTTTTCCATCTGGATTTTATAACTGGTCTTCTAAGTCAATGACCCCACTTTCCTAAGTACTGGCTGTCAAGTAGTGTCCTGCCAGAAAAAAAACCCAATGGAAGTCTTCAATTGTACTGCTTAAGTACAATCTGCTTATAGCTGTAAATTTGACTCATATACAATATCTCACTGGAATCCACTTACGAAACTTTCAGAAGGCTTTAAATGTGTTATAACCCTGGCAGATCAGTTTAGGATTTGCACTGGGAATTTTATGATGCTTGAACTTAATAAAGTGGAACTTTCCAACATCTCTCAGATGCCTTAATTCTTGAGAGGTTCTACTTGGGTTCCCTAAGTTTCTTGGCTAACAATCCTTTGTATTTGTCCACATAGTCAATCTTCACAGTTCTAGGAACTACCATTTCAAGGTCTTGGGGGGTAGAGTAGAGGGAGGGATCTTACAACTGCCAGAACTTCTAATTATGTGGACTTAATGAACTGCAGTTCCATCACTTTTTATTTCCCAAAGATGATATATAATGCAATATAAGAGATTGGTACCAGGTACCTTGGGAACTTCCTAGCAAGAAAGAGAAATGGGCGTTTATTTCTAGGATTGATATATTTGTCATTCCATTAGACTTACCATGTAGCTGTCTTCAGCATCCTCTCCGGAGCTGGGATTGTCCTTTGCCTCATCACATCCCTGACTGTGGAGTGGATGGGCCTCACAGCAGCCAAGAACCTACACCATAATCTCCTCAACAAGATCATCCTTGGACCAATCAGGTGCAGCAAAAATGATGTCCCTGAAAAGCTACATGGTCAAAAACCTGTCCTCTTTGTAACTGCAAGGGTACTCCTATGAAAATATCTTGTATTTGACCTGTTTTCTTCAAGGCCTGAAAAAGTGAAAATAATTAGTGAGGTAATTGGGGGCAGAAATATTCCATGAGAGAACAGGTGTCCTGTTTCTAATCTGGCTGAAATGTGTCAGAAAGCTGGCACCCCTTCCTGGGGGGTTAAGAACAGCTCTGAGGGCAGTTCAGGCTCCAGGGCACCCAGCTCCAGCTCTGAGCTTTGGCCATGGTGTCAAACCATGTGGACACCAAGGCTTCTTCTGTGCACAACAGCCAGGGTCTCAAAGGCAGCAGGATGGCCAAAAGGATGCCTGAATAACAATTAAAGTTATTACAGTGAAGCATCTGGAGCTGGTGCCCATTAGAAGGAGGCTGAGCAGCAGCCAGGAACAGGCTGTGATCTTTGGAAGGGATCTTAAATCCTGATAGAGCAAGAAAGAAAGATCAGGACACAAGACAGCAGGTTTCTGGAAGAGGAGACAAATTTTTTTTTTCAGGAGAAAATGCCAAAAGAAGCATTTAGACAGTCAGGATGCAGATAAGATGATTTGGTATGTTATTCATATTTACTTCTTGGCTTTGGACAGTGGCTGTACACAGCTCTGTGTTCTGTCCGACTGGACTTTTAATCCAAAACTGGAATTCCTTTACAGGTAACTCTTTGGTTTTAATTTGTCCAACAGGTTCTTCGATATGACTCCGCTGGGGCTAATTCTAAATCGCTTCTCTGCTGATACAAATATCATTGATCAGGTAGATGTATCAATATATTCTGTTCTATTATCCTGGCTTTGCAAATTGTCATGTAGGTACTGAATAAGATGATGTACTAAAATATTCAGTAGAGAAAGGCATAGCAAAACCAGGCTCTGGGAGCGATAACAGGGACACTCAAAGTAAAAAGTACACACATTTGTAGTAATGAGGGCAGCTAACCATTAAAATAAACACAACGAGAGGTGGCAGCTCTTAATTTCTTCATATGCAGACTGGTTGCTTCTGTTGGAAGATCTGGATTAAGAAAACATTAGATTTTGGGCTCGAAACAGGAAACACAGTAGAATATAACAACTTTGAATATGTGGGAGTGGATGTGATAAATAAATGTTCCACCCTGGCTGCAGCACATGTGGATTTAGAGCATTCAGGGAGAGGTTGATGGGAACATGGAATAAAACTTTTGAGACTCTGAGACAGAGCATTCTATTTCTCTAAATATCTGGAATATCAAGAACAATTTTATCTTCCTTGCCTGATATATAAATGAGGTGGAAATGGCTCCTATTTCGCCATGATCTTTGAAACTCTGACCTTTAGAAAACAAAAACCTACTGACTCATTTTTTAACCCCTGTACATTTGGCTATGAGACCCACAGAAACAGAAAAACTCCTGGTATTAGGAGAACATCACTAAGTGCATAGTGATATTATTCCACTTTTCCGATAGGAAAAGGCTTTTAGTGGTACTTACAGGGATTTTTGCCTCATGGATGTTTTTTATTTCCCTCTAGCACATCCCTCCCACACTGGAGTCTCTGACCAGATCCACCTTGCTCTGCCTTTCAGCCATTGGAATGATCTCCTATGCCACTCCATGGTTCCTTGTGGCCCTCGTGCCCCTGGGCATAGCATTTTATTTCATCCAGAAATACTTCAGGGTTGCTTCCAAGTACGTATTAAAGAACCGTCCTGAAAGTTTCCTCCATGAAATATTGTACATATGAACTGTGGTGGTATGTGAGGCTGTAGGAGCCAAAAAAGGGGGAAATGGCCATGGCATCCTGCTTTTTATCCTGAGGTGTGAGTTTGAGACATGCACTGGGGAATATTTTCAACTGACCTGGCTATAAATGGGGTATTTGAGGAAGTAACACCAATTGAATCAATTTTTCTGGCTCTAGAGTCAGATGAGCATGAAGTTTGTTAATCAACTGAGCTTGAATATGGTCAAAACTCCTCTTTGACATTTGAGGGTTAGTAGAGAATGGAAAATAACTCCCTGGATTAACATCAAACATGGCTTTTCCTTCATATTGGGGAAAAAAGCTCCACAGAAAGTCATTTCCACTGTACAGTGTTTCATATTCAGGGTGGTTTTGCTGGGTGTAAAGAGTACAATTTTTCAGCAAAAACAGAATCGTGCTTCTAGTACTAAATTCATTCTGTAATTTCATAAAATATCTTCAGCAAGCCATTTAAAGTTTTCTCTTAAATTCAATCCATTAGTCTTTTGTTATCAGCCAGAATCTTCCAAGAAGATTTATTTATAAGAAAACTCTGTAATCACAGTTCACAAACCAGAAATGTTTAAATCTGAAATAATTTGCTTAACTTCTCTGAGATTTTTCAGAAACCTTGTTCCTGCCCCACCAAGCCTCCAAACTGAAGCTGTACATGGCAGTACACCAGATCTCAAGGTGGCTGATGAATCAGGAGATATGGTTTTCACTCTCAAATTATTCTGTTAAATTAAACTCTTTTAAATCACTTGAGAGGCATTCAGGGTTGAATTGTGTTCTTTTGATGCACAATAGAAATTAAAACATCCAATTTATTCCTATAAAAGTTAGTCTTGGGGAATGTAGGAGGAAGGAATAGCTTCAGCCAGTATTTGTAACTCACTTGCATGCAGTCCTCTGCAGGCATATAAGCCTCACTAATTTTTAGAAATGCAAATATTTACAGTATTTCTTGCAGCACTTTGACTCTTTGTTGTATTTTCCATTACATCTTTCGAAAACTTCTGTGTATTTTTCATCATACATTTGAAAGATATTTATCATCAAAACATCAGCAGCAAATTCAGTTCTGTGCTCTGCATCATCAAGCAGTTGTTTCTTCTGGCTTATTTAATAGAGTGTGCAAAATTAGTAGGATTTTGATAACGAGTTTTAACCTCTAATGATTTGGACTCTCTTCTGTTTGTACAACTGACTGCTGTGCCAATGGCAGAGTGTTAAAGAAAGATTTATTTCTTTTCTGTGGTTTGGAAATCAATCCTGCTTCAAAAGACTGGAACTTTTTGGACTTAAATATTGTTGCTCCATGCAGGTCTTGGAAGTGCCATTGCTGAGTAACTAGGGAAATTTATCATTCATATTATTTCTCTGTCAGTGCTGTCTCTGCTACAACCAATGTTAACAGCGCAAAGAGAAGATCTGCTATCGCCTGTTATATTTCATTTTCAGCATGTTGTGGTACTTCCAGATATGGAGAATGAGGCCAGATTTATCTGGAAATACAGCTTTTTTTGTTAGGCCAGCTGTTACCATAAAATATATAAACTTCCTGATGCACAGGCCCTATTATATACCTGACCTAAGAGTCACAAATAACATGCTGTAAAATTTAAAATCAATGGTTCTGAATTTAAGTTAATTTTATTAATCTGTCAGAATCAGTGAGAATGAAAGGTAATTAGGATCTGTCTAAAATGGACAGCAGGTTTTTATCCAGGAGAGACATGATAATGTCATTATCCCTGGGAGGCAAATAGAAGCTTAAACTGACCAAAAGTAGATGGAGAGGGCAGCTGTGGGATGATTCAAAGGCTCCTGTGGCAAAAAAGGAAAGTGGTATTCCCCATGCCAGTGTCTTTCTGTGCTATAGAAATACTATTTTGTGTGATCCTGAAAAGAGGATGGGAAATACACAAAATGTCTATTGTCTGCTGTGCAGCAAAATTTCTACAGACAGAAATGTTTACATTGTAATGGTTGTCTGCTGGTTTTTGTATTCCCAGGGACCTCCAGGAACTTGATGACAGCACCCAGCTCCCTTTGCTCTGTCACTTCTCTGAGACAGCTGAAGGCCTTACCACCATCAGAGCATTCGGGTAAAAAATTGTAAACAGATTATTCAAGGGAGGCTTGGGGATCAGGCTGGCCTGTGCAGCTTCCTTGGAACGTGTCTGAGGGCAAACTGTTGAATTCGATGAACTTTATTAAGCTATCTCAAAAAAAAGAGAAGAGATTTTGTTTTCCTGTTTCTTTGCCATGCCTCTTAAACATTTTGCATATTTTCAGAAACACATATATTGGTGTTCCACCAATTAAAGATGACTACATTTTTAGGATATGATATATGAACTTTTAATGAGTCTATTTTAACCATGCTTTTAACCTGGACAGCAGGGAGCTCTCTTTTGCCAAGCAGGCAGAGGCACTTCCCCTTCAAATCCCCTGCTGTATCCAAGTGTCCCTGAATCAGTTCTGTGTTTAAACCACTTCCCAAGCAGGGAGACATCATTATGGCACTCTCCAGCTAAAAGGCATCGTGCAACATGAGGGACTCCCCAAGAAAACTGCAGCAAGTTGCAACAGAACTTGCTCTTAATATTGTAAAACCTCCCTTTGTTAGTCAAAACTGAAAAATAAATCTCCTAAGATCCAGAGAGTTTTGCCAGCTTTCCATGCATATATTTTCTCTCCACAACATGAAACATAGCTCAAACTCTCCTCCTATGTTCACTCCATTATGGTTATCATGACTCTGTCAAAGTGGCAGCTTGAGGTTTTTTCCCAATAACTGCACCTTGCACCCATTCTGCACTATGCAGAATTCCAAACCAGAGCAGATCCCACTGCAATGCCATTTCCACACCTATTTGATCAGCTTAAGGCTGTTTCCTCATGTCAAGCTAAGCTTTAGGACCTCAGCTATTAGCATAGAGTGTTGCAGTAAGGACTGTGGAAGGACAAGCAAAAACATTGTTGTGTTGAAGAGATGTGAGCCAGTGGTCAACAGGAAATGCTTTAACAAGCTTCATTAACAGAGTGATGTTCAATGAAACAGGAAATCATAATTAGGGCCTGATGCTGACGTATGCTGAGTATCTCTCGAGAGGTTCAGAGTGGCCTTTCATCACGTTGTCTCCTGAGGAAGACGAAGGAACTTAGCACTTTCTGAATGGTTCAACCCTTTTTTGCCTCACAAAAAGGCAATGTGGGCTTGGATGGCAGAGAGCAAAAGGCAACCTGAGGGCACCACAACAACTGAGTTTTTCAAAATCTCTGGTGCTAATTGAAGCCATTTCATTTCCCTGCCTGTGCTCCACTGCCCACCAAACCTGAAGTCTCCTGCATTTTTTGTCTGCAAGCTCCTACTTACTGATAGTCCTGTTAGTCATTCTCTGCAGTTTGGGTTCAGTATGTTCCAGGATAAAATAGAGCAGCTTCTCACATAACTTACCACAAAGCAGTACATTTGGATCAGAGAGCCATCTCAGTGACCTTTGCTGTTCGTCATCTGACAGGATAAAAGTCTGAAAGTGCCCAGAAGATGAGCTGAACGTGGATGAAAACGCAGATTGAGCATGTCAGATTTTCCATTAGGAGAGCAGGAGTTTTGCTGCCAGGAAGGCAGATGAACAGAGTAGTCAGTGCATCCTTGCTCCTCCCCACATCATTACTGTTACCAGTTGTTCTGGGGAGGTTGCTTGCCATGTTTACCAGCTGCACAGAGGGAAATAAAATATTAGTGGGAAATAGCAGGGAATAAAAAGGAAGTTTCTGAAAGAACAGGCATTACAGGTAGTTCACAGCAGGGCCCTGAGACTTTGAAATGGAAGATAAAACAGACACTGAGCTGCTGACTGAAGTTCAGCTGGTTTATTCAAGTGAGGGTATTCAGCAGGCAATAGAATATGGAACAACAACATGGTTTTCATCTGACTGTGCAAGGCCCCATGAATTTAATACACTTGCACCAATAGAGATTTCCCCTTCCCTCCCAGTGTGTGCTTTGGCTCTTCAGTGTTCTGGCATCCTTGCTCTGGTTTTTAAATCTGATGGGCATTGTGTGGGGGAGAGAGGAACAAGTGACAGTGAAGGTAAAACCACTCATTTTTGTAATTTAGAGGTGATTCATAGCGCTCCCTTATTGTAGTTTCCCAGTTGTTTAGGCAAAGTGTGACTGGCTGAGAAAACAGCTCAGCTGAGTAGCTGAAAGGTTTGATTTACAGATCCCTCTACATCCATATTAGTTGAAACCTTAGGGATGTCACCCCTGCTGAAGAGCCGTGCAGCTGGCCAGGTAACTTCTGAAATCAGGTTTAAGCTGACAGGTGAGCCTACTACCTTTGCTAGTGGCTTGTGAGGAGGAGCTGAGGGGCCACAGCAGCACTCACCTGTGGGAGGAGTGGACTACAATGCACAGCTATAAAAAGTGGATCAGCTCTGGGAAACAAAGCCTGTCCCAGCACCCTGGCATTGCAATCTCTTTGAGGGGACAGGCTCTGGTCCAAACCCTAGTCAACAGAAATGCTTGTCAAACAAATTCCTCCCCCCTCCACATGTCGCTCTGGCTGTGGGGAGCTGTGGCAGCAGATACGCATACTCAGGGAAGAGCTTTTAACCCAAACTTCAGCAAAAACAGAAAGGCAAAAAGTTTCGGGCTGCGGGGAGGGGAGGCAGAGCAGAGTTAATGCTTCACCCTTTTGTGTGTGAGTGTGTAATGTGTTGTAATGTAACAACTTTGGTCTTGGCAGGCACGAAGCCAGGTTTAAACAACGTATGCTGGAGCTGACGGACACGAACAACATTGCCTACTTATTTCTGTCAGCTGCCAACAGATGGCTGGAGGTCAGGACGGTACGTTCAGTTTTGTCCCAGCCATGGTTTTGAAACCTTGGAAGCAAACAGAGACTTTGCCTGATGCAGAGAAGATAATAATGAGAATTAATCTCGCGAGGAGATTATACACACAGTTCCTTAAAATAGATCAGGATTGTTATGTTAAACCCAGAAGGTTTTTTCAGCTTTCTTGGCCAGGAGTAAGAAAATACAAGTCTGCCTCATCTGCTGCTGCTGTGCTGTCTAGCGTCTGAAGAGAGTGAAAGAACAAACATTTACATAACTTCAAACAAGGCTTTCTCTACTACTGTGCAGCATCCACAGACCTGCCACAGCAGGAGCTGCTTTCAAGGCAGAACATGGCTTTTCAGTGGTTTTGTGAACTGTGCCACCCTTCTGCCAGGGCTGTTTTAGGCACACTGATCTCCCAGATCTTGAAGTATCTCTCCAACAGCAGGTTTCATCCCACAGCTGTAAGCTAAACCCTTGCAAGGCCGTGCTGTTTGTGGTTTTATTGTTCGATATCACAAAAGATAGAAGAACTAGACTCCAGAAATAAAATGACAGCAGGGCACAATGCAGCCACGGACAGCGACACAGGCTCCTGCTTTTTGTGAGGGCTCTCTATGAGGGACTTTCCTGATCTGTGAGGCAAGAGGCAGGCAAAGTAACTGTGATTCCCTTATTCATCTGAAACAGAAAGAGCAGTGAATAAACACAGCAGTGGCCTGATTCTGCTAGATATAAATAGCAACAGGCATGATTAATCCTCACATCAAAGGCTGTATACTCACCTTCTTTTCCTGTTGGAGCAACGAAGTTACTCTCCATTTCTCGTGATGGCAAATCTTGCCCTTGCGCTCGAAGCTTTCAGCTTCTTACAGCATCCAAGATCAGCTGAAACTGCTTCCAAATCTAAGACAGATAAATAACAGAGCAACAGCCAGTCCTGGAATAGGCCTGCTAATGTCTCACAGTCTTAGACTTGCTTACATGCAGAATGAATTTGGTCCAAGAATACGCCTCGCCTCATCAGAGCATTAGAAATAATGTGGTCTTGCCAAGAATAGTTCATTTAGCTCTGCCTAATGGCACAGTGGTACTAAGATCAACAAAAAGCTTGTGGGATTTAATAGCAGCTGTTAAGTCCTGTCCTAGCTGCTGATGGAGACTCAAGACCATTGTGCTTGTAATCTCCATAGGTGTGAGTCACAGAGTCCCAGAATCACAGAATGGTTTGGGTTCAGAGGGACCTTGAAGCCCATCCAGTTCCACCCCCTGCCAGGGACAGGGACACCTTCCACTATCCCAGGTTGCTCAGAGCCCCATCCAGCCTGGCCTTGGACACTTCCAGGGATGGGGCAGCCACTGCTTCTCTGGGAAATCTGTGCCAGGGCACACAAATCCTCAGAGGGAAGAATTTCTTCCTCATATCCAATCTAACTCCCCCCTCTGTCAGTGTGAATCCATTCCCCCCTAAAATTTGAGTCTGTATTCTGCTCATCAACACATTTTATAGACAGATGAACTAGGCAGCCCTCATTTCAAATCTCAGAAGGAAAGATTCCTAACAGGGTATTATCAGACAGGAGGAGAAAAATGAATGGAAAATGTGATCCAAAGTTAATGTAATGCAGGCAGCAGTGGGAGAGTGGGAATACCAGCTATATCCCATTAATCAGCACCTGGACTCCATGAGATGATATGTGGCATATACTTCAGACCTGACCGAGACATCAAGAAAATGGGTTCCAGCCCCTGCAAAGCTTCTGCCAATAAAACATGTGCATGACCTGTATAAATTCTACCAAAAGTCTTCATGGACTTTGTGAAGTCAATGATACTTCCTTTTATTAAGGAGGCAACCTGAAGGAGAGTGGAGAGAGTGGAATTGATTTGTTTTAGTGCTAGGAACTAGGGGTGTCACTGTTATATCCTTCTAATGATTTTTTTTAATATGCTTACTAGATTTATTGATCCCTGCTCTTTTTGGGGTGGCCACCATGGGATGCCCTAGCCCAAATCGATTTGCAGCAACTACTGGCCTGTTTCACTTGTGTTCAGAAAGTTGAGTTGAGTATTTCAGGTTGGGCATCACAACCATGACCTTTTCCAGGGAAAAAAAACAAACCAAAATTAAGGGCTAGGTGTCATTATATAAATAATTTTTGGTAAAGCAAAACTGCTCCACAGGTAAAGAAATCTTCTGGTTGCTGCATTTTTTCCTTTTTTGTCCCCCTGTCTCTCATTCCAGGATTACCTGGGTGCTTGTATTGTCCTGACTGCTGCTGTCACTTCCATCACTGAAGGGCCACACTCGGGGTTCGTGGGGCTGGGTCTCCTGTATGCTCTGACGGTACGTGCCAAGGCCAAGTGTAAGAACTTGCAGACCAACACACTAATTTTATAATATTTTTATGTGTACACAGTCATCTCCCAGCTTTCTTAATCTTGAAAAAAAGAATCCTGCAAATAATGGACTCAAGCCAGAGCTGAGAGAGTTCAGGGCAACTTGGACTTGCTTCAGGTTTTATGAGCCAATTTAAAAAACACAACCATTCCCAGGCCCTGCGTGCTCCCAAGCGGAGCAGGAAAATTAAAAATGCGTAAGAGGACCTGCTATGCACTCTGTTTTGTACAACACAGCACTGGTTCCACCTCTACATGGCAAAACCTGCCAGGAAATAGATTGTCATCATTGGGGTAATCTTTAACCAAAGATCAAATAAAATAATTGCCGAAGAAACATAATTATCGTTTTGCCTTTGGAGGGAAACTACTGAGATGCCCAAGACTGTCCATGCAATTATGAATGGATTTGGGGATTGGGACCTTTGTGGGATGGTTCATCATGCCAGGTAGCAGTAGGAATGCAGAGGAGATGGAGTTAGGGATGACAGGGTTGTGGTGGTCCAGTAGCTGGTTAATTTTGCCACTGTCACTAGCAGTGAGGAGAAGGAACAGTATTTTAGTGTACTTGGCTGCAAGAGAGGCTGAGTGTTCATCATGAGCACAGAGTGAATGACAATCACCACAGAGAGTAGAAATATTCCTGAATGAACCACGAGAGTGGGGACAAAGGCAGGATGATGACAGTGGCAGGAAGAACTTTTGAAACCATGGCTGGCATGGCAAAAATCTGGCTGCTTTGAAGCACTGCTGTGAGGGAGGGATAAAGGTGTGGGCCTAACACTGAGATCTGGCTTTGCACATAAATGCTGGTGAGCCCGTGGCTACAGAAGAAAGTCCTCAGCAGCTGCCTTAGGGTGACCTTAGATCCCCTCTGTGCTGCTGTTGCAACAGTGTGAGAATCTGTCAACAACTGAGAATCAGTCCCAGGGCTTCAGCTTCACTCTGAAAACATTCCTGGTAATGCTGCTTCATTAGCAGGGATCTGGAAGCGCCAGGATGTCTGTATCATCCTTGGCTTCTTTGTTTTTAGCCTGTGTTTGCAAACAGCTCATCAGTGTGAAACAGGCACGGGCTGAAGTCTGGCACAGCAGGTGAAGAAGAGCTGTAGCCACCAAGTGATGTCCTGTCTCTCTCCTGCCCCACAATAACCCTGATGAACTCTTGAAGGCAGCTGGATCATCACCTGTCTCCCCTGACATAGTTTTTTTTTTAATAATTACTCTTTGAAGCTCAGAGAGAGCTGATATTTGGACCTGGATAAGAGCAAACTGTTTGTACCAAGGCTGTGTTTACAGTGGACATCCTGAGCTTATTCTCTCCTCTTTTATAAACACTGCCAACTCCCTTGCACAACTGTGATGAAGCCTGAGGTAGTGGGCAGAGCTTTTTGTGTGCCAGGCTGTGTTATCAAATCTGCCAGATCTAGGATAGCAGCCTGCCACCACAAGCAGCAATTCTGCAGTGTTTTGCTTATCTGCAAACTTTCCCATTTCTGTAACTTTCAACTCAAAAGCTGGACACCAAATGAGCAGGTTTCTGAACATGAAGGAGAGAATACCCCATCAACAACTCCATCTTAAAGATAAAGCAAGCAGCCAAGTCCTCTAAATTAACAACAATTTTTGCTGAATCTCAGTGAAAATTATTTACTGTTTGCTTATTGAATCAGTATTACGTTAGTGGTAAAGAAGTGAGACTGGGTGATTTATTCTTAATAAAGTCCTTCTTTGGCACCCACCAAAAAAACTGCCAAAGCCTTTCTCTGAATATGTTTGTGCATAGGGTGTTTTTGTTTTTAAGTTTCTAAACCTTCATTCAGGTACATAAAATATCTCAGTTTTTAACGGTTCTTGGCAATCTTCCTAATAAGATTAGTTCTTCTTTTTTATGGAAGCACCTAAATACAGACTTAAGAAGCACATTTACAATTTTCAGCTTTAAATAGTAAGTCCTGCCTAGAAAAGAGTTTTTTTAAGCTATGGAGTATTGTTAGAGAACTAATCATCAACTATTATCTACTAAAAGTAATACCTTTACTATTGATTTTACTATTGATCAAATCCTTTTCATTACAAATGAGAATAAAAACCAGGAAGGAAATATTGCTGAACTGATAACAAAATTTTTCCCTCATATACTTCTATGCTAAAAACTTCCACAGAGAAAAATGGATTATCTGAATATGCACCAGCGGAAACAGAAATGAAATTATCATAAAATCTTTTCAATATATTTGCAAACAGTGAACTTTCTTAATCTTTAGTTGCAGAATTTGAAAGATTAGAATATATATAACAGAAAATATTTCCAAACAACACTCTCAATTTTGATTCTTTTCTGTGTTTGTGTGCTTAAAGAAGATACCTTTAGCATGCTAGACATGCTAAAACAAGAGATTCCCTCAGTCAGTCAGAGTTTGGGTACAACATTTCCCTACTTCTCCTTCAAAAAACAAGGGTGAGAATATCAAGCACTAAATTACTGTCTTAGGGCTAATTATGTTGGAGTGTGACTGGCTTCTTATGGATTTGATGCAGTTGCACTGAGTCTTGAACTGTTGTAATGTTAAAAAGAGACCCACTGTGCTGAGTCAGGCCAAGGATTTTCATAAGTGTATCCAACCTTTATTTCCAAATGGGTAATGAACAGAAAAAGGGCTGAATCCTGTCCTTGTTTTCATTTTGTGATGCAGATAACCAACTACCTGAACTGGGTAGTGAGGAATCTGGCTGATCTGGAGGTGCAGATGGGTGCAGTGAAAAAAGTACACAGCTTCCTGAACATGGAGTCGGAGAACTACGAAGGCTACCTGGGTATTGCTCTCTAAACTTTCTGGGGCTTTACATGGTAATGTGAAAGAATGGTAGACTTGGTCATGCAAAATGTACACACCTCTCTGGCCAAAATCTGTTCTCCCTGAGGTGTAGGAACAGCCACTGGTGTGAGTGACAAGGACAGCTAAAAGGAGCTATGAAATATGTTGCTCATGTTAGTCAACATGGAAGAAAATCCTCTTGAATGCCTCTTGAATGCCTCTTGAAAAAAATCCTCTTGAATCCTCTTGAAGGACCCTGTAGTACCATCAGAAAATGCCACAGTTATAGATGAGATAAGCAAAACATCCATGTAAGTTATTTAGAAAACAAAAATAGGCATAAAAATTAGAAATGTCACATACTTCAAAATCTCTGATCTTTATAGCAGGTGGGGACTACAGGATAGGGCTACTTTGGCAAGCAGACCTCAGCAACTCTTCTCTGAGCTGCACACTGGAATTCGTGCTCCACACACTTCAAATTTGCTTTGATTGCTATTTTAGAAGTGGTTGAAGTGCAAGAAGAGGCTCGTAGGTCAAGAAGCTTCCCTGGAAAGCCAAGCTCCTTAGTGCAGAGACAAAACCTGCTGTGTATTCGCAAATCAGGATGAAACACGAGCTGTGATAATGTCAACAGCTCATATTGTGTGGCAGGAACAACTTCCTTCCTCAAGCTGCCGTTCCTCTGCCGGTCACTGACCCGAGGCCAAGCTAACACTGCCCTGACACCACGTTCTCTGCTCCTTTAGCTTCTCACTGTTGCAGTGCCAAGAGAGGCTTTAGTATCTGCCCTCTCTCCCTATGTGTGGAGATCTGGAAGCCAAGTGCCTGCCAGGCAGTTCCCAGCCCAGCCTCCCCTTGGCAGGGAACTGGGGCTCCATTTCTCCAGTGGCTTAAAGGAAGGTGCCCAGGCAGAAGAGAGGGGGAAAGGGGACTGTCATAAAGGGTGACCCTCTGGCAGCACTCATTTCAGTTTGTTTTTCTGTAACTATTTCAGATCCCTCTCAAGTCCCCAAAGACTGGCCCCAGGAGGGGGAAATCAAGATTGAAAATTTGTGTGTTCGCTATGAAAACAACCTGAAGCCTGTTCTGAAGCATGTGAAGGCCTATATCAAACCAGGACAAAAGGTACCATGTCAAGCAATTGCCCATCATACTCTGTCTGGTGAAGATCCCTCTTTATGGAGCTTTCCTCTCTAAAGTGGCAGAAGAACAAGATTAACAACTTTCAGTGGCAGATACATACATTTACAGTCCTGTCTGAGGTCCCTGGGCACAGATCAAGAACTTACACTGATAAAAGCTTATTTTTGGCTGGGATCAATTTTTCTTCTGAGTGTCCCATGTCTTTCCAAGTCCATTTTCCTTGCATAAAAAGGAGCCTAGATGGCAGATAAATTAGAGGGACATCAGACTGAACTGTGTAAAAACACAAGAGCATCTCACATTTCAGCATACAGTGTCATTGGCATCTTGGTCAAAATGCCTAAATGCTCCTGGGACAAGTCTTTGTGATGAGGGGCAGAAAAGGGGAGTGTGCTCGCTGTGCTGTTTTTCTGTTTTCCATGGTATGCCACCTGCTATTGGGAAGGACCTTTCTACTCATCAGTAGCACAATCTGTGCAGCTTTCCCAAAAGAACTGCAGGTGTAAGTAAGGAGTAAAGAGTGAGTACTCTGTGAGTAAGTGACATCCTCCTTTTTTTGCAGGTTGGGATCTGTGGTCGCACCGGCAGTGGCAAGTCCTCCCTGTCCTTGGCGTTCTTCAGAATGGTGGACATTTTTGATGGTCAGTGTTCCCTGGAATATGTTGTCACTCCTCACCTGCTCCCCCCTTATTTCCTCAGAAGAAGTGAGGAGCCTTTTTGATAGTTTATAACCTGGTTCTCTGGCTCAGAAGATATTTGGTTAGAAGTGTTATGCCTGATCCTTCAAAGTACAAAGTGTCCTATTGTGAGTAGCACTTGGTTCTTCCAGGAAATGTGCACAGATTATATTTCTAATTATTTTAAAAAACTTTTTGCCTATGCTCTGACAAAACAATATGCAATTTTTGAGATAAGACAAAAAAAATATGTAACCCTCTGGAGTCTAAATTTCTCCCTAAAGAATGATAGCATAAACTTATTATAGCTGTCAAAATATTAGTAGAATAGAAACTAGAACTCAACAAGCCCATTCCCCTGATTCTTTTTTTATTTTATTGTGCTTTCCCACAAATGCAGCAGAATCTGACTAAAGGGTTGGGAAAATGTTGCTATGTTTTCACTCCTGCAGCATTTCACTGTCCCAGCTAATTGGCAGGAACTGCTTTTCAGGATTTATAATACAGATACATGTGTGCTGTTGCAGGAATATAGAAAACCACTAGTAAGTCATCTTTTCGTTTCAAAGATTTCCATGTTTCTAATTTAGCCATTGTGCGTGAAATGTTTGCCAGGGAAAGCCCAGTAGGATGTGGGAGGATAAGTGAATCTGATGCAGCTAATACTTGCTTTTGTTGTGGTTCTGTGCCTATATGTGTCTATGGTCACAGGCTTCTCATTCATGACCAGGATTCCTGGATATATAAATATTGCAAAGAAATAATAACCATGCTTATGGGCAGACTGAAGTTTCCTTCTACTTAAGTCTTCCTTCTGTATATTTTCTTTGTCTGCTTCTTCTGTATCCCTGATTTTTCCCAATGGGAACGTCTAAGCCTTTTCTAATCAAGCTCTGTTTATCCTTTGTGCACATCCCTCTCCCAGCTGGACCCATATTTGGCCTTTGTGCTGGTCCACTTCTGGGTGGGGTCCTGACTCTAATAAAAGTTATATAACAGGATTTCAAGTAACTTTACTAGAGCCTATATTTCATTCATATTGTTCCTTAGGTCTTTGTTAGCTCCTTAAATTTGTATCTGTCCCATTTTTTTCCCCATTTTTGCTTCTTTGTTATTTAGTGTTTCCCTTCTGCTCTCTGTTCAAACAACCTCTCATTTCTCTTGTGTCTTGCTTGACCATCCCTCACTCCTTTCCCAGTTTCCCAACTCCTCGCAAATTTACTTTTCCCCTTAGGTCTTCTCTTCTCCTCTTTTCTTTTCCTTGAGCACCCTGGCTTCTATCAAATATGCATTTCCCTATTCCCCAGGCATGCCATACTAATTTTTCCCTCCTTATTCCACCTCATCTGCTGCTAACCTACTCTAATGTCCTTGTTTGTGAAGAAAAGGAATTACTTAAGTTTATGCAACCACCAGTGCCTCAAGCAGAAGTCCTATAACCTGATTTGGACTTTCTTGAAGTCTGAAAATAATTGGACTTTGCACCTTACAGATAAAATCTTGACTCTTCTGGCCATAGAATAAAAGCATAAAACTACAATAATAGAAGTTGTCCAGCTTGGGGGGGGGGGGGGGGGGAGAATAAAATCTTCCACTGGAACAGGGTCAGAGAACAACCTACAAAATGCAGTATCATGACAATTGGGAATGACAGAAGAGACACACATACGCAGCTCTGAGTATCCACTTGCCTGCCAGTCCATGGTTAAGTTCTCACTTTTGGGAGAGAGAAGTGATGAAATTACTGTTAAGTATATCCCAGGGAGGAGTGCAGCTGCCTGGGGAAGCAATCCACGTGGAAACTGCAGAAGCGCCTAATGGAAATACCCTTTACCATATCCTCATTCAGTTTGTCCCGGCCCATCCCTTCCCCGTAAACTCGAGGATGTTTCTATATTCAGAGGAAGTCAGTGGGGTCAGTCACTCCTGGATTTTGTTTGAGGATTAAAGGAAAAAAGATTCCTTCTGCCCTTCTCGCCATCTTCTACTTACAGAACAGCCAACCAGTTTCTCTTGTACATTTTTCCCATCTCCCTTGCCTGGATATCAGCAGTTGCCACACCCAGTACATCATAAATCAGATTTTCAGAGGATATCCATGTGTTCATTGACCTGAAGTAGTGACTAGAAATGGAAAAAAATCCTCTTTTTTACTAATCATCCCAGATGCTTCAGCAGCTTCTTGTTGGTGAAGATTAATGTGACTGCTCCCAGTAATCTCACAATAGCAGCACAGTAAGTGGTTAGTTCACACCACACATTCAAATGAAACTCAGCTGTAGGTGAATGGAATTAAAATTCCCTGGAGCAGGACATCCTTTCTGTTCTCCTGATCTGCCTCTCTTTACAAAGTTAATGCTACCCCACTCCTCCTGGAGTCAAAAAGATAGTTTTGGCTCCTGGCAAATGGGCTGCATATACATACATATATTATGCAAAAGAAATTGTGCACCATCTCAAAGGAAGTATCTTCTGCAACTGTTCCATTCAAGGGGAACAAAGAAAGGCACAGCAACATAAGTTGCTGTAAAACTCAAGTTGACCCATAATAAATTATTCTTCTAGTGCTATCATTAATCACATAGCAGGAAACCCATGTATTTCCCTTAAGGGAGAGTGGGGAGAAGAAAAAGGAGAAGAGCAAAGTGGCAGTGTCACTGATAAACTGGAACACCCCTGGCTTGTGTCATTAGATACATTCACCTTCCCCATGTGTCTGACAGTGCTGAGAGCTCACAGAGACAGTGTCCCATCATCTGGAGACCAGAGCAGAGGGGCTGTCCCACCTTTCTGCCAGCTACCTGTGGATGATGTGCTTTGTGCAATTCCCTCACGTGTTCTGCATGTTGTTTGACACAGGGAGGATAGTGATTGACGGGATAGACATCAGCAAATTGCCTCTGCACACGCTCCGGTCCCGGCTCTCCATCATTCTCCAGGACCCAATCCTGTTCAGTGGCTCCATCCGGTAGGTGTATGCCATCAGGGGGTGCCAGGCAGCATTGCACAGCCTGCCTGTCATGGGAGCTGTGGGACAGGAGAGGATGGAAAAGGCAAGGAACCTCCGTAGCTCAGCCCAATCCGTCTGCTCAGCCTGCTGAGCGACACACACAGTGCCGAAGCGTTAATCTGCAGAAGGCCTGAATTGCAGTAACGAGACTCCTGTTACGGTTTTCTTTGCAGCTTTAATTTGGATCCCGAATGCAAGTGCACTGATGATAGACTCTGGGAAGCTCTGGAGATTGCTCAGTTGAAGAACATGGTCAAGTCATTGCCAGGAGGCCTTGGTATGTCTGAACCAATCTCTGGGATCATGGGCCAGTAATGGAACTGTGCATGCACACAGATTAACAGATCCATCCCATCTGACACACTGGATCATCACGTAGGAGTTGACTGGCACATAAGGAAGATTCTCTCCTCATGCTAGAGAGAATATTCTTATTGAAAAGCTGAAGAATAGTCTGGTTTCCCACGCACTGTGGAAAAATCCTGCAACACCTCAGCATCATGGTGTGATTCTTGGGGCTGTCCTGTGCAGGGCCAGGAGTTGGATTTTGATGATCCTTGTGGGCTCCTTCCAACTCAGGATATCCTCTGATTCTATGATCATAGTGGGATAATTAGTAAGGAGAAAAAAGAACAATTTTACCTCCTTTAGCAGAACCTGGCTCTGCCAGCAGAGCTGTAAACACTGACACAGCATTTTTCTTACCATTGCAGATCCGTTTCATGAAGGAAACTCACGTATTTATTTCCATATCAAGCATATTTCATATTACTAAGATATTACCCTGCAGCTTACCAGATTTCCTAACAATTTGTGCCAGCTGTTTGTTTAGTGATATATTTCTCCTTTCCCAAGAAACTGTGCTCACTTTTCTCGGTATCCCTCCATCCCACTGGTCAGTCAAGATGATGGTTATTGTCTTTTATGGGGATTTTGCTTGTCCCTGGAATAGTGCACAAGCAGAGCTCTCAGGGGCAGCATTTCAGGGGTGCAATATTCACAGGAACTGGTTTTGTTACAGATGCCATGGTCACAGAAGGAGGGGAGAACTTCAGTGTGGGGCAAAGGCAGCTCTTCTGTCTGGCCCGAGCCTTTGTCCGCAAGAGCAGCATCCTCATCATGGATGAAGCCACAGCATCTATTGACATGGCCACAGTGAGTACAGCAATTAGCTAATTATGGATTTACCAGGAGAAAGGCATCTTCCCTAAGTGTCAGCCATGAAGCTGTGAGATCTCTGCAGCAGAAAAAGCTGGCAGTGTTTTTGTTTCTCTCAGGATAAAATGAAGCGCTTTAGAAAACCCCTGCTTTCACAGGTGTGACATTTCACTGCTGGGAAAGAGATAGTGTGGAATATGCTTGAAAACATGTGAATTAGAATGTAACAGGATGAAGTAACTGAAGTGAGCCTTTTCCTCTGACAGGAAAACATTTTGCAGAAGGTTGTGATGACTGCATTCGCCGACCGCACTGTTGTAACAATAGCGGTAAGTATTAAACCAGAAAAACTTCCTTTTTTCTCATTCCTCAGGCAGTTAATCTTGTTCTTCACCAGTTAAACTACTGTATAAAACCAAAAACATCACAAAACAGAACTAAACCACGAGTCCAGAATATTCCCATGATATCAGAACAAGTCAGACACCTACTATCAACCTGAAATTTTGCAGTAAATGCTGTCTTGCTATCAAACTAAAATACTTGCATCTGAACAAAGACCTTGCAGGGAACTTCAGCATCTGCATTGTCTCCAACAAAATTTGAAGTAATTCTCACTAAAAACTGAAACCAAGTGCATGGCTTGAACCATTACTGAAAGTTGCATCAAAATCTAGGTATGACTTTTGCCTCTGAAGGCAATGTATGTACAGAACCTACAATTATGGCACAAATTTATGAGTTGAGATTTCAAAATATTCTTGGTGTGGTTTCTCAAGTTGGGTTACCTTTTCTCTCTTCTGGAATAAAAAGCTGGGTTTACAATAAAGGTTTTAAAAACTGGAATCAGTCAGAATTAACCTCAAAAATAGTATCTTTTCAGCTAGGGGTTTATGATGCTCTTTCCCATTTTCCTGCCACTTCTACTGCCCAAAAGTTCCATATATCCAAGCATGTCCATGCATTCATGTGCACAGACATGTGGTGGATACCATTAAGAATATTTCCACCTTGTGACAGCAGCATTAGTCAACAAACAGAGGTTTTCTCCATGAGATAAATACATGTTTCAACAGCTGTTTCATTTGCCTTGTCTGGAATCCAGTCCTGTGGTTAGAGATTACACTCAGGCCTCCTGGACTCTGGTTTCAAGCCTGTCAGTGAGTAGTTTGTGTCAGGCAAGCCACTTAACCCAGCTCATTTACAATGTGCTCCAAGGTTCTTGGCTGTGTAAATGCTGAAGATTCTGGTGGTGAGATTGTTGTCCTTCAGTTCCATGCTGTATTGTCCTTCTGGCTGGAATCTCACTTTTCTTTGGCTCTGCCTTTCCCAAGTCAGTGCCCCAAGCGAAATAGCACACGTTAATATGTAGCTTTCCTCACGGAGCTGGCTTCATTCCTTCCTCTCCTCATTCACAGCTGACCCTTCCTTCACCCACCTGTTTTTCTGTTCTTTTTTCCAGCATCGCGTGTCTCACATCTTGGACGCCAATATTGTCCTAGTCCTTTCTGAGGGCTTTCTAGTTGAATGTGACACTGCTTCAAACTTACTCCTCAAAGAGAACGGCCTGTTCACCACTTTGGTGAAGACTCACAAGTAGACTCTCTCAGTCCACCCTGTTCACAGGACTTCTGGCTCTTTGGTAGTTATTTTTACCTCTTCAGTTTCCTTTCACTCTGCTTCCTTTCTACTGCACAGCTTCTGAGAGGACAGTGCAAGAAGGTGTTTCTTGTTCCTGGGTTTGTTTAATTTCCTGACTATGCTGATCATACCTAAACCTTAGACATGCAGCTGACATTGAAACTACTATGTCAAGGGAATCCAGTCCATGAAGTGATCTCTGACTTTCAGCCTGTGTAGTGAAATATCACACTTTTAAGAGTTCATCCCATCCGTACCTGACTGGCTGTATTCATATGGCCTTGAAATTAGACTCAAACTGGCTTCAAACCTGTACCCTATGGGATTAAGCTGTTGCCTGGAGCACGCTCAAATTAGATCTCAGAGGGATTTACAGAAGGAATAGCCCAGGAGTGCCATGAGACAGATGGAGAGCAGACTGCTGGGGTGCAGAGAACAAGGAGCAGAGCAGGACGCTAAGCCACCTGACAGTGCAGGATGCTTCTCATCCCTATTTCCCACAGGGGAAGATGTGTTTCAGTGGGGCCGTAGCATTTATTCCAACAGCTGTGCTGCCCATAATGGCAAAAAGTGAAGTTCATGCTTAAGTATTTTTAGGCTTGGTGGCAGAGGCTGCAAAGTAATTGAAGATCTCTTCAGGTTAAAGTGCAAGGATCCATTGCAAATATTGCTGTAAACAAGGACAGCTTTTCCCCGATGGGGCGTGCCTTGCATGAGGCCCATTAGTGAGAATTATCCAAATGAAAACCCCTGTTTGCTCTCCTTTGTGGCAGCACCGGGTTCACACCATCCTCACTGCAGACCTGGTCATCGTCATGAAGCGAGGGAACATCCTGGAATACGATACTCCTGAGAACCTGCTTTCCCAGGAAGATGGCATTTTTGCTTCCTTTGTCCGGGCCGACATGTGAAGAGCCGCACGATGCATTTTAACAGCTTCTTTTTAAACAGATGAAATGCAAATATTTTCTACTCAGTGTAACACCACTTTTACCTTTTTTGTTTTGTTTTGTTTTTTAGAGCTTCTTTCTTCACACTTCCATCTTCCAAAATAATAAAGCCTATTGCAATACATGTATGCCTTGAAGCAATAAAAATGTCACTTTATTCAAAGCTATTAAACTTCATACACACACTCACACATGCACACACAGAGGGAGAAGCTTTTACTTCCTGGGAATTTGGCATTTTCCTTAGACATTTTATTGACTTTATTTTCGTTTAAAGAGAGCAGAAGAATGCACTGATCTTATAAACTGCATATGTTAATGCTGGAACCAGCAATCAAATCGTGCAGTTTGTCAAGGAAGCAAGAGGTTCCCCAGATGCATTCTGTCCCCAGAGGGAAAAATTAGGAAAAACATCCAAGCCCATAATGCCTGGGGCAATCTGCTGCATTCCAAAGGCATAAACTTTGCTCTCCAAGTTGTAGTGGAGGGGCAGTGAATGAGGGAAAGTAATTTTATCAGGAATAAGGATGTTCTTCCTGTCCTTCACTTTCGTAAGCACACTTCAGTTGTGACAGAACTATTTTCAGCACAACGATGGTTTATTCCTACAGTCAGTTCGTAAGTCCATATTCATTCTTCCAACTTTCATTAAAGATTCAAATCATCCTATGATAATGCATGCTTTGATAGGCTTATAGAGGAATTTTGTACAGTATCTCAAAACTTTGTATTAAAACTGATCTGAATTTATAAACTTGGTTTTAGCCAATCCTTTAATCATGTCCACTAAAATATTCTGCTTAAAATGGCATGTAATTAGCCAACCACTAATTGTTTTATATGTCTTTAATCCTTCAAGTTCTGTTTGGGGACAACCTTTATTTTCCTTTACACATTTGTGGCCTACCTCTAAATCAGATCTAGTGCAAGGAGGTGTGATTTTCAAATTATTGCTATATCCTCAGGAATGTAGGTGAAGTTAGACACATATTTACATCAGGGAGCTTTGCAAAGGCTGCCTGCACCTGACTTTCACACATGGTTATATCTTGACCCATGGGCAGTAAACACCCAGAAGGAGTTTCACAGGCATATTTTCCAAGGCACAGCTTGAGAGATCTGCCTCACTGGTAATATTCAAAGTGATTCTTATTCACCTAGTGCTGCAAGATTTAGGAAGACCATGAAGTGCACTTAAGCCTGTTTTCAGTGTCATTAGAATAACATAAGGCACAGTATTTGCCCCTCTCCCCTCACTCCCAAAAATGCAATTAATTTTTAAGAAGTTGTAGGACTTAAAATTGGGATTACATTTAGTCTTACAGTGTAAAAATGATACAGTGGTTTATCTTTTTAAATTGATTTTTGGAGGTTTTTATTTTCTCTGAATTATTGGAAATAAAAGCTGTGTGACACAACTAAATAAAAGAGCTCAGTCTTGAACACTTTGTGAGGGGAAGTACTTCTGTGATTTCCCTGTCTACTGCTGTGAAAAAATTTTTGTTCTTTTCTGGATCAATTCCCTATGCTGACCTTTGTCATACAAATAAAATACATTTTAAAAAAGCAGATGCCTGCAACAGAAGCACATATTGTTATCCAAATTTCATGGCCAAAAGGCCAAAATTATTCTTGATTTAATTTAATTGTCTTCAGGGAAAAGCTAATTGGATTCCCTGCTGTCAGACTTGGTACAAAGACGAAGTACAAAAAGCTTTGTTGATCTGTGTGTCTTCGGTGACAATGCAATCCTGATTTATTGTAAGTGGTGCCAACCAGTTCAGTGAGATCCCTGTTCCCACCACATTAAAGGGTTGCCATGGGCCTGGGATTGTGTCTTGTAGTAGTGAAGAGGGGCCAGTAAGTAGCGCCTCTTTTCTCTTAGGTTTGTCCCAGAGCCATTACAGGTGTGAGAAGTGCCTTCTTTGCTCACCCATGGCTGTAGAAGTGAACTCTGCCGTTTGAACATGTGGAACAGAAAATACACTATGGGGTGAGGAGAACCTCATCGTGCTCCATTTGTTTGGAGGGAGGAGTGCAGGAATACTGGCCCCAGCATTACATTCACCATGAATGAAGTTTTGGGTGACTACTGCTGCCCAGCAGATTTAAAAGCACAATCCCAGTTCTAAAGCAATTAATCCTATTCAACATACACAAATCTTACAAGATAACAAACATAAACCACCTGCTGCAGATACAGGAGATCTCTTCCCATTATAGCTGCTGTCCAAATGATGGTACAGACTCACCAAGGACTTAGGCTGAACATTTTTTGTGTTTCCCTCTAAAAGAGGAGGGTGTTGCCAATGGTTTCACAGCTGCTTTGTTACTGAAAAGGCTGCAGAAGGTATGAAATCTTCAAAACAAATTTATTTTGATTTCATGTAGAGGTCTAAAGTGTGTCCTGTTTGGGAGCAGTTTCCTAAAGGCATGGCATGTGCACAGTAAAGGAAACACCAGCCTGAAGCTCTTCTTCTTTGACTTTTGTGACACTGCCTCATCTGCTGGTAGGCCCTTCTTCTCTTCCACAGCCTGCTTGCTCTTTTTTCTTCACCATCTCCTTATATCATAGCCCTCCAAGGCTCCTGCTTGTATCTCTGGATGCTCCTTATTCTGCCCATGCCCTCCCACTCCTTCCCAGTTGAACTCCACACCCTCTGCCCCATTTCTTCTCTCACACAGCTCTGCACTCACTCTCCTTTCCCCTTTCCTGTCTTTCTGTCATAACACCCCTGCTCTTTGGGGGACACTTACTCTAGTGGCATCATGTTTTGGGGTTGGTTTGTTTTTCTAAGCATTAAACTAAGCAAGCTTTCATTATTGTGATATTATGCTTCAGAATTATGAAGTTCTTCCTTTTGCAAAGGAGCTTTGAATGTGAACACTGGCTATGTATAAATTTAACTATGGGCAGAGGAAAGTCACCTCTGTGATAGATCCTAAAAAATATCTCTCATCCCATCTGCATTCGTTTTTCTGGTGTTTCTGGGAGAGAAACAGCAAAGTAGAAGGAGTAGATCCCTTGTTGCCAATCATAGAATCACAGAATGGTTTGGGTTGGGAGTGACCTTAAAGCTCCTCTTGTTCCACTCCCTGCCGTGGGCAGGGACACCTTCCACTATCCCAGGTTGCTCCGAGACCCATCCAACCTGGCCTTGGACTGCCCAAGGGATGGGGCAGCCACAGCTCCTCTGGGCAACCTATGCCAGGGCCTCACCACCCTCACAGGGAACAATTTCTTCCTAATATCCAATGTAAACCTACACTCTTCCAGTTTGAAGCCATTCCCCCTCCACCTACCACTGCACTCCCTCACAGAGTCCCTTCCCATCTTTCCTGCAGGTCCCCTTTCAGTACAGAAACTGGTTGTGCAACTGCTTGTGGAGCCACAACAGCATTTCTTAACCTTTGGCTTACTATCTTTCCCACTCCTTGAGCCGGGTGTAAGGGCTGGCACGGATCAAACTGCTCCCTTCCTGTATGTGGCTTTTCATCAAACTCATCACAGCTCATAACAGCTCATCCCTGCTTCTTCTAAACTGCAAATATCCCATACAACCTTTATTGAGCCCAAACTTAATTGTGCTGGGAAACACTGGAACTTCCCCTGAGCAGTTTGGGATAGCTCTGTTAAGCCAGGGGCATAATAAGCAAGGCAAAGTCTGCAGGGAGAGATCTCTGCTTTCTTAGGCCAAGTGATATGCACAAGAGGTATCTCAAGTGTTTATAAGTTCCAGTCTCACTGCAGACCTGAAAAAGCTCTTTATTTGCAAGAGTGTGCCTGCTTTTCCCAACTGTATCATTCAGCTGAAAGAATATATTCTCCAAAGCCTCTCAAGCACTTGGACAAGCCCCTTTTAGGTTTGTGTAAACTAGCAGAACACCTCTGCTATAAATGAATACACCTTCATGGAACTCAGTTAGTACCAACAGGAATACAGCCCAAAGAAATTTGCATCTCATTATATGTAAAACCTCTGCAAAAAGCAATCATACTGAATTGTGGTTTCTTAAAATATAAATACGATTTCAAATGTGGTCAAGTAGTAAAAACTCCTTGTACTATAAATTGCTTTATTGAATTGATTGTGCTCTTTTTGCTTCCCAAAGCAATGGACTGTTGTGCTTTATTGTGCACAGATGGCAATTCATTCACAGACAGTTCCGCTAATGCATCATAAAAAGCTGAAGGAAACCTCACACAAGCATTTTACACAAGCTTTGTAGGTATTTTATCAAATAAATAAATGGAGATATAATGCACTTGAGTCAACAGCTACCTTTATAAAAAAAGCTGTGGACAGGTGCCATCTTTTCATAATCATGTTTGCATTATCCAGTGTCAGAAGCTGGAGTGTGCTTCCCTTGGAAGCACTTAACCCCGTGTCCTCAGTGTGATACTGCCAGTAAAAATCAGCTCTAAAATATCCACTGAAACCACAGTGCCACTGGTAAAAACCTCCCTGGAGCAATGATTCTCCCACTAAATGTGATTAAAAGCAAAAATTAACTCAGTATATTTTCATCCTCAGGTAGCATCTTTTGAAAGCCTTATTTAAAATTGAAATATGTTATGTAAATTCTCTGATATTAATTCCATGGTGGCATGTGAAGAACTCCTTAGTGTCTTTGGAAAGAAATCCTTTCAGAGGCAAAACTAAGAGACTACTAAGAAAAGTCTGAAAACAAAACTGTAAATCAAATTATTCATTGCCATGCAAACATCCCAATCATTTCCACATTGGTTTTTTACTGCTCTGTTTTTTCTCCACTAGAATTGACCTCTGTGCAGAACTGTGGGGAAAGACTATCAGGTACTCAAATTATCAAAAAAATTGTCTTGAGGCAGAAGTTCTCTGACTCGTACAAATTAGCAATTTGCTGATGCTGTTTTGGCAGGACATCTTAAAGTATTGGCTTGAATTAAGCCAAGAAGCTTCCAAGCGTAATCTGTCAAGAGAAGAGAGATTTTTAGAAAATCTATTTACTACAGTTACTAATAATTATTCACTATTGATAGCATTTGTCTGCCACTAGATACTACCCATGCAAACAGAACAGACATTCCTGGCAGGGGCTGCTCATTTCTCTAATATATTAAACCACATTCTGAACACGATAAACAAGCAGTTATTTAAAATATATTTTTAATTGGTTTCTGTTAGGTGTAACTGTCATTCATCACGTGCAAGATGCCTCCTGTCCTTGTCATGGAACATGGGGATTTTCATCCCATGAACTGCTGTATAATAACGCAGCATTCAGCTCACGACACCACACTGCACATTTCAGTGCCCACTGCATTCATTCCCATGTATGTATATTAGTCTGCTCTATACATAAATACATTACATGGTTATACAACCTTTGGATTAAAGGTATAAGTAAGTAATGAACAGTCCCAGCTAGGACTGCCCAAAAGAGTTCCTCATAGCTGTTCCCATGACATTTCTTAACTCCTCCTTTAATTTACTTCAGCATTTTCGGGCCAGATCCATAAATATCACTTCAACGTGCAGTAAAATATTTAACCATGTAACTAAGGAACTAATGCAGCTTCGTGTAAATGACATGGTCCAGAACTACCACCCTTCAGGATCATAGCTACAGATGCCCCAAGGCAGCGTATTCTACCACTTTTAATAGTTATATGTGTTTTTATTCTACCAGCCACATTAGGCCCTTACTTCTTCAGCAATATGACCATTAGGCTTCTCCATCAGAGGCAGGAAGGTGGGAGTCTAAGAATCTCTGAGTACTGTGGATTTTCATGGCTGAGTCATTCAGGTTTGGGGCCATCTACTTCTTCAGGTCCCACCACAGCATCTGAGATTTGAGGGCTTGGAGTTGCCAGATATTCTGTGGTAAAATCTGAAGGTGAGACATGGCACCTCCCTTCTGTCACTGGCATAATCTTAATTTTACTCTGGAAAAGCCAGTGAGCCAGAGAGGGGAAGCACCTAAGGGACACCACACTCTAGGAATACAGCTAGAGACTCACTGTAACCATGTTCAACCCACCTAGAAACTGATTTACAGCCTTCCCATAAATGATGGCATGGAGAGGCAAGGAAACAACCCCAAACTGGGGCTGCTCTTCCCAGAGCCTCAGGATAAACTCCAGGAAAAGGCACGTAATGAACAAACTTCACTATGCAACTTATATTGGATGAGGGGCACTAGTTACATGTATTCTAATGATAAAAACTATTTTTGTCCTGTTCTCTTACATGAAACGGGGTGGAGGAAGAGCTGGTTCAGGGTAACAGATGCCCTTAGTTTGCAGTTTCTGCTCTTTCATGTTTGATGGATGTCCTGCCAGCTCATGTAGGGAAGAGTTCACCCACGCTATCCGAATATGGCTTATCAGCTTTGTGTCTCTGTGGAAACCTTGCTCTAAGTGCATGACATCTCTGGATGCCTGCAAAGTCATCCTATCTCTAAGCTAAGATTAGAATTTCAAACAAAACTTATTACGAAGCAGGATTTTCTGAAAGGGCTGGACACGGCTATAATGTGGAAATTTCAGATTCATGTCTAAGTGCATTACTTAATCCTGGTTTTTAGATAGGCATAATTGTAAAGTGATATTTACCATAATATCACTAATGCTTGTGGGTGGAGGGGAATGAAACGGCAAGAAGGAGACACATGAAGGGCCATAAGAAAACTGGACCTAAAACTGCCATCAATTCTGATCATTTTTTTTCCTGAAAAGGCTGTGTTCAGAACACTCAGACACCATGTTCCTTACCAAACGGGTTAGGAGACGTTTTAGGAGATTTTCCCTGCTATTACTCAAATCTCAGACTCAAGTGTGCATGCGGCAACCAAGCAAGTATTTAAAAGGTCAGAGGGGAAGGGTTTTAGTAGCTGTCACTCTCCAGAGCATATTCATACACTGGAACTTTGGGAAATGGATGCTGTGCTCAGAATCATGTCTGGGGCTCTTGATCCTCACATCCCTGTGGTCATGGCCCAGCAGGCTTCCTCAAAACTGATCTCCAGTAAAAGTGAGGAGGAAGGCATCTCTTCCAGTATTGAACAGGCAGAGAGGAAAAGATTTTACGAGCACTTTTCCTGCAACGTTTGATGGTGGGTGAAAGGATCAGTAACTACTGTTCGGTCACACTGGGGCTGTGCCAGGACTATTTGTGTGTGTTTGATGGATCCCTTCCTATCTCAGCTATAAAAATTCCAGCCTCTGCATGGTGCCCAGTTAAGGGGGAGGAAACCTCCAGCAGGTTAGTGGGGAACACGTGGGGCTGAGAGCTCACAGGGGACTCCTGACAGTGCCAGTGCTGGCAGCAGTTTCTGTTCCACTTGAGTAGCTTGAGGAATGTTGCTCCTTGCTCCCACCTGCCCTCAAAGATGGGCTTGATCCATTTTTTCAAACTAGCTGCTAATCCACACTCTAACTTTGTGTCACACAGTTGCACTCGCTACCAGCAGAGATGGGGTGGGGAGCACAGCAGCAGCTGAGGGCTGAGTGAGAAGGGGATGAGGCTGAAAACAGCCACACACGTGGGTTATACTCTGAGGCGGTGAGTAAATAAAGCATTTCTTGGTATTTCTGTGGCCCTGATTATAAAACTGTGGATTTCAAGAGCTTCAGAGGGAACTGTGCATGGGGCATGAGCCAGTTTGTGTCAGAAGCAAAGTCATACAGTTCAAGGATCTCATGAAGAAGTGAGGGGCGGGGAGCGTTCCATGAAGTTCCCAGACAGTTACTTTTTGAGTTGCACCTAGCAGCATTACTGGGGAATGCCAATCTTGTTTCTAGCCCTAGAACAGAACAAATGCTTCACAGGAGGTAAAAGGGAGAAGGGCAGAGGAAAAGAATAAGGAAAAAGGAAAAGGGAACAGGCCTTTTTTCATGTGTATTAAACCAGTTATTTCCAATAGTTACATCCAAGTGAGATACACTTCTGGAGGCTGCATGAAACAAATGAGTCAGCCTCTCTAGAGCTGTCTCTGCCACCCCATTTGTAGCAGGATAATTTCCTAAGTTCTCCGAGCCCGGTGTGAAGTGCCACACATCAACAGTGCTGACCCTGCAGATACCCACCCAAGTGACTTTATGTGTTTGTACTCAGAGTCCAGTTAGAATCTAAATGTATTTGGCTTAGACCCTGATTTTGCAGCTTCCCATCTGCCTAAAGTTAATTTCACACACAAATATTTATCTAATTGCCTAATATGACTGGGGCTTTGCGTCTGTCTCTCCTCTGGCTACTGGGTATGTGGTATTAGCAAAGGCCAGCGCTGGAGAAGTTTCCAGGAACCACTCATCTATTTAAAGTTGAGCACGTGCATGTGTTCAGCAGGGTGGATATCTTCAAGCTGAGGATTACACTGCCTGTCAAAGGTGCCTTCTCAGTTTTTCCAAGCCTGAATATGCTTAAAACCTTCCTGATTGCAGCAGGCCTGTCAAGCTGTTCCCTAGTTTACAGAGAGGAGTGAGGTATTTTGTTCTGTATAAATTTTACATCCTACACGTGATTCACTTGTGTGGTACACAGAAAAGTTTGGAACCTCCCTACTGTACACACACACACTCACTCTCCTTGGATATGGAGTTAATCTGACACAATCTCTGCACTTTGCTCCATTAAAATCTAAATTTAGATATTTTCATAAAGTTGATGTACTGTTTATTCTTCCTATTACAAACCCTAAGACTTCAGGACAAAAAAAAAAAAAAAGCTGCAGTTTCCAAGAATGCAAGTTTCCATTAAACACAAGGGCCAAAACTGTAAACCTCAACCAGTGGGAAGGAGAAAGAACTTCAGTGATTTCACTGGGGAGGTGGGGGAGAGGCTGTCATTGTGCATAATTCCTCCTGTACCCATCCCAAATATAAATCCCCGTCTGCCAGTGCCCATTGCCCAGCTGAACATTACAACGAGCCTGACGTTGCTCAGCAAGAGCTGTGACCCGTGAAAAGAAATGTCTCTCCTTCTCTTCTTGCAGAGACAGGTAGTTAAGTTCGTCCAAAGCTGCAAAGGTCGTGAGATTCTGGCTTTGGTCCCCCAAACACTTACGCACAAGCCTCGCATTCTCTGTCTCAGCCAGATTCGAGGGAAGACAAAGTTAGCACAACTCTTGGCTTGCCAGGGGAAGCAGGCAGGCGCCCAGCTTTGTATACCCAGCGAAATGGCACAGACCAGCAGTGTTAGCGCCTTGCTCCGCGGTTAAATGGGCTGGAACCTGCCTAAAACCCCAACAACCCATCGCCCGCAGGCGCCGCGCAGCGCAGGGAGCGTGTGCGCCCGTGCTCCGCATCCCGAGCGCAGTTCCCCGTCCCGGCCCCGCATCCCCAGTCGGAGCTCCGCATCCCGAGCGAGCCCCGCATCCC